>JAVQJG010217266.1:0-22650 GCA_036024015.1 Craterocephalus amniculus
TATCTATCTATCTATCTATCTATCTATCTATCTATCTATCTATCTATCTATCTATCTATCTATCTATCTATCTATCTATCTATCTATCTATCTACGTATAATGCAATTATTTCCTGGAAGTAAAGCTGTACATTTGTGGCAAACATGTATATTACTTACTTATATATTACCATATGAGGCTAAGCACGGGGAAATGTGAGTCAGCTAATAGCTCAGATCAGGTGTGGTCTAAGTGTTAGTTTTGGACTTCGGTCAAAGCACCTTTCTAACTGGACAAATGGCAATGTATCAGCTCTATCACTGACAAGTGGGTCACATGAGCTTGCAGCTGGATGTCCTTCTATGACCTGGGTTCATTGTGGGTGACTTGAGTGCATGTGTATGTGCGTATGTTGGTGCGGGTGTGTGTCTTGGTTTTCAGTCTCTTGGTGTCACAGTGAATCTGCAGTGGAGTGTTTGACAGCCTGTTGCTTTCATTCCAGGGCTAACAGTGTGTTCAGACTAAAGCGATGGCTCTGTTGATCGAGCATCAGTTCAGACAGCTGCCAGCTGACAAACAGGTGGAAACAAGACCATTTCTGGAGGCTGTATCATACCTTCCACCATTCTTTGGTAAGTAGGCTACAGTTTGTTTCTTCATTGTACCACAGTGCTGGTTACTGACACATTCCTGATTTATTAAATGATGCATAAAGAAATATTAGATATTAGTGGCTGTAGAAAAAAAGGATTTAATTCACATAAATTTAAAGTTTTTTGAGCTTATTAATACTGAGGAGGTTTACCATAGATTAACCTGACAGATTTGACCAATTGATATCAGATTTGAAATGTGTAAATAAGGAATAATTAGAGTTCTGCTAACTCTGAGATTAACTGAACAGGTACGAAATGCAGGGGTTAACACTGTCTTTACCAAATTGACTATTTTTCCTTTTTTGCGAATATGATCAAGTCTAATTAATATATAACTTGAGGAAATTAAATGTTTCCAAACCTTTTCATAAATGTTGCAAAAAATTGTTCTTAATCTTTTTTTTGGATCGTATTTCTCTCCATCTAGTTGTCCACAATCCTTTAGCATGCATAATTTAATCCACTGGCCTGGATTTTAAGTTGTGAAAATTGATTAGTACGGTGTTGAGTTCCCCTTGTCCATTCAGTGGTGGCACGGTGCACCGGGGCATCTTTGTGCAACTTCATTCTGTATTAATACGCCAAAGTCCTTCCATTGAATTTGCCATGTGAAACCCTTGAAATGAATCAAGTCTGACGCTGGTATTAAACTCTTTTTTTCCTTGTCACCATTGTTTTTCTTGACCTAGAAAATATCTCGGCCAACTTTCCTACAAGCAATTAAAGTCTGTCACACTCTTACTACAATAACATCTACAAAGGTGTTTGCCTAATTAGACTTCTTCTGGGTTGTGTAGACAAAACGTGATTGACACCCGCACTGCTCCATTAGTTCTGCCTAATTATGATGAATTCCCACTGAAAGGTTTTAACTTGAGTGAGTCAGATTATCTGTCAATGGTTTCGTATTAATGTGTTCAGTTATTACAAAAAGCATTCATCCTGTGGTATGACTGGAAACTGTGGTAAGATCCATACCAAATGAGGACATCTCTGAAACAAGATATGCTGCCATCAGTATTTCGGTAATACATCACATCAGCACAATAGAGGGAAAGCGGTCTGGAGGTCATCAGGTCAACCAGGATCCGTGTGTGTTCAGGACCCCAGATGTCTCATTGTTCTCAAATCTGTCACCAAAATGCAAAGTGTGACACCAAGTGATGATTCTTTAATATTGTCTTTGAAAACAAAAGATAGCAAGGGTTTTAATGTATTCATGTAGGCTTGACTGTTCCTTTTTAAATGTTCTATGTTCTGATTTTGACTCGTGAGAATATTTTTGTGTAATTGTTAAAAATTCCTTGCAGATTGTCTCGGCTCTACAATTTTTGCCCCAATCAAGGCTGACATAACTGGCAACATAACAGTAAGTATGACTTAATCTGTCCTGTGATCTCATTTGCTTAGTGACAGGATAATAATGCATACTTTCATGCTAAAGAAAATCAAGGCAGTCTATGATACCAATCCTGGAAGATACAAGACACTCCAGCAGATTTTGGAGGTAGAGAAAGAAATGTATGGAGCAGAATGGCCCAAAGTTGGAGCAACATTGGCGCTTATGTGGCTGAAAAGGTTTGAGGAATTTTGCATTTCAGTTTTATAGACATTTTTTGTATTGAATGTGTTCATTCAGAGTAGAAACCCCAGAATTACTTATAGTGTCTTCTTTTCCAACAGAGGTCTCAAATTTATTCAGATCTTCCTTCAGAGCCTAGTGGATGGTGAAAAAGATGACAACAACCCTAACCTCATTCGAGTTAATATCACCAAAGCCTATGAAATAGCCCTTAAGAAGTATCATGGCTGGTTTGTGCAACAGCTCTTTAAGGTGAGTTAAGAAATTTGGCTTGCATCCCTGGAGAAATGTGAGTTGGTCCTAAATAAGACTTTTTTTTTAGGCTGCTCTTTTTGCCACTCCCTATAAGACAGATTTCCTAAAGGCACTCTCCAAGGGTCGGGATGTCAAGGAGGAAGATTGTCTGGAAAAAATCCGAAAATTCCTCATTAACTTCTCTGCCACTGTTGATGCCATTTATGATATATATACTAAAATGAATGCGGACCTTGACTACAAGGTGTGACTGCCGGAAACTTAATGATAGTAATGAAGTCTTTTCATTCTGGCCGTCACTTAGAATCCTCTAATGCTTTCCATCAAGTATTAGAGCACTTTTAATCCTCTGTGTGCCTTTTTGTTTCTAGTATTTTTTGACATCTCTTCTTCTTAATAAGGAAAAAAAGTCTTTTGATTCCCAAGGTATTTATGTAAATGATCATGAAATGAACACATCAACCTTTCCGCCTTTAGTTGTGTCTGTTTTTCATACATGTCAGCTTGTATGAGCAGGAAGAAAAAAATGTAAATTATTATTAAAAGTTTGGTCTGCTTGTACACATGCTATGCGCTCCATATCTTTGACATCTTTCCAAAGCAAAGCCTTGTTTCATTGCTCAATGATTGTCAGTCCAAGCTGCTCCCATGTGTATTTCTGATACTACACCTGTATTTCCTTTAAACCTCTTTGTAAGTACGGCATGTCTTTTATTTGAATGTTGCCCACCACTATATGAGATGAGGGCTTTCTCATATTTTTTGTGGCATACTACACTTTCTGTCCTCTAGCATTATGCATTGCATAGTTTTTTGTATTCTGTGATCGCCATCTTGTGGTGGTTTCCCCCACCTGCTTACTTCTAATCAGCAAGCCATAGAAGTTTGATGTTACTACTTAGTGTCTTTAAAAGAGAAGTTTGCCTTACTCTTTGACTTTTCCTGCTTTTTCAGACTTAAATGTTCAGTTTTCACACTGATTTTGTTTGGCTACCCTGAATCCACCAGCATGCAACAATGCAGACTGTTATCCTTACTCAATAAAACATTTGTAGATCTCTCTCTCTTTTGAAAAAAGCAGTAACCAAGCAAAGGTTGAGTTGCCAACTTTTTGTTTTTCATTATTGTGTTGCAAAGCAGACTCTTTTTTTTTACAAATAACTAGCAAACACACAGAGGTGTGTGTCCCTGAGGGGTGAGATCCTAGTTCAAAGGAGTGTAATAAACAAAAAACGTTTCACACATATGAACCACTGAGAAAATTCTAACCTACGCATATGACTTATACTGAATTCTCCCTTTATAATCACACTGTGAAGCACACACACATACAGCTAATGCACAAAGGCCTGCTCCCTGACACATGCAGGGGATTGAATAAGAAGTGACACGTCAAACAAACAAATGCAAAAAAATTCTCTAAACTTGGTGTTGAAAGATCTGTGATTATTTCCTTCACTGGCCAATTAATATCCACAACATCCAAAACCAGCTATCACAACTTTTTCTTAGCTTTTTTTTTATAGCTATAGGTAGTTACTTTGAAGAGCACTTTGTGCATAATTAGTGTGGTATAATGTAGTGACCTCTTGGAAATTGAGAAAAACTGCTCTGAGACAGATTTTATGTTTAATTGTTAAAGTCGTTTGATCAAAGTCTGTTCTTCTGCTTTCACAACATTTTAATAACGACTTCTGCTTTGATTTGTTCCTCAATAACACTTTGTTAGCCCCACCCCTTTTTTTTCCTTTTCAGTGAAACAGCTTTAAAATCTTTAGGTAAACTTAGGATACTGAATGCCCCCCTAATGACTTCTTTTGGTTGCATACCTGCCACACCCTCCTTAGATATTCACAAAACTAATTGTAGCCCATTCTTTGGTTTTGAATAGCTGAGAAATGGGTCGGTATTTGTGAAACCACATACCTCACTAGGTATGCTCATCTAGCAATGAGGCAGAAAAAAAGGCTTTTGATTAACTTTTATACCCTGCTGAAAGACAAATCTTATGAGTGAAAACGGGGAAAAGGGAAGAAAGTAAAGAAAGTGTGCTTGTATGTTGACCCTCTTCTGCTGTAACATCCTGTCACAACCATGACTGCTTGTGATGTAATGTGAACTGTCCAAACTTGTCGTTGTCTACTTCCAAGAACAAGAAGGAAGATTCACAGAAGATGACAAAAGGTAAACCAGCCTTTAAAGTTTATAACGTCAGCTTCTAGCGGCCACAGGTGGTACTGCAACTCGTTCTTCCGCGTTGACTCCAAGTTTGAGGCAAGGTAGTAGTGGTCACTTTGTCCCACCCAAAGCCTGTGAAAGCATCCGTTGTTCTGGTGGGCGGCGGCCGGACACATAAAGCAGGGCAGCAGTTTAACTTAAACCTCTTTCATTAGGATCGGATCATATTGAAGCGGAAGACGCGGGCAGGGGGAGCTCTACCTACCTGGGGAATGCGCCTGAGGATTTTTTAAGTAAGGGGGAAAACGCGCAGAATTTTAAAAAGGAAAATGGATCAGCCGATTAAAACAAGGCAAGTTTGAATGGTTTTGTTTAAACTTTTATTCAATGAAAAAAGAATCAGTCTGTAGATCAATATTTTCTCTATACAGATATGCGACTCTGTAGTATTGTGCTTTTTTATTTTTTATTGAAAAGAATTAGCAAAAATCTACCCTAAAGGGGAATTTATTATTAACATTGTATTAATTTAATATACTTTTTCTGTTTAAAGAAGTGTAATTTTGCTTGTTTTCTGTATTCTTTTCATTATGCACTTATAATTCATAGAGGAAAAACAAAATATATGTATTAATTTTATTATTTAGTTTACTTATGTATTACTTTGCATTTACAGCATATTAGCATTCAATCCCATACATCTTTTAAATTGCACTTTTTCCTCCTCCTCAACTCCCTGGTTCCTCCTCTTCCTCCTCCTCTGGGTGATGTCAGCAGTGGCAGAGCTGAGGAGACACTAGGGTCACTCACATTTATAAACTTTCACAGTGGAGATCCACTTCCTGGACCCAAGAAATGAATGTTATATTGTAACATTCTGCCACTGTGAGTCCTCTCTGTCTTTACACTAACTCACTGAATCATGTCTTTGTTCTAAGTCTAATTTAACAGTTTATTCAAGGGCAGTCTCTCCTTTTCCATCCATATTTTCACTCTCAGATGCCCGCTGAAGTGTAAAGGTATGGTAATCCTGTGTGTCGGACAGAGTTGTGAGTCATTCCTCTCCCTATTGTGGGATGCAGCTACTTTGTTTGTGTTGCTCATTTGCTGCAAAGTGCAGCTTAGATTAGGTTGTCAGTGTCAACAGCAACTCAGGAAAGTCTTTAGCCGGAGAGGAAGCTCATGCGGCGCATATTATCTTGTCAGAGCATAGAGCAGCGGAAAAATCCATGTCCTAAGAAACTGGAGTAATAAAAGAGCCTCAGGTAGTGAGAAAATATATTACGGGTATTTAAATCCTGTGTTGGCAGGTTGTTTGATTTAGTCTGAGAGTCTAGACTCGTTGATTTATCCATCAGTCCTTAAATTTTCCATGTGTTCCGTTCCTGTATAACATAACCTGTTGAATTGTTTTGGAAAACATACATTTTTAATTGTGTTTCTTTTTCTGTATTCTATATACAGTTTTTTCTTCTTTTTGTAGAGCCCCTGCAAGCTTCAGCATCATTTCCAGTCTTCCTTGAAGAGGAATTTGGACCCTTATTGTGAAAAAAAGGATGAATGAGGTACAGAAGGGTTAAATGTCAACTGTATTCACTAAGAGTTTAACTTTTCAGAGACACAGTTTCTTACCATTTAAACAGCAGTTTGATTATTTGGATACATACACATTGACAGTTGTACATAATCCTACTCTTATCTTTGCTGTTTTTTCATTGGGTAAACCTTAAGTTCAGGATTTGTTAAGGTTGCCGTCGTAGGATCCTTTTGGCAAATCCTATTGATTGATTGCTGTTTATTTCGAGCAGACAAAATAAATATGTTCTATACATACATTTACTTTTAGAAACGATAATCAACTGAAGAAAATTAAGAAAACAAATTAGTAAGAAAAAGAGAAACGGAAAAAATATATAAAAATTGTCTCTCAAAAAGGAGCAGGATGAAGTAACCACTTGTATATTCCTGCCCCTTTTACTAATTACAATCTATTCAACTATTAACTGCAGCTGCAAGGAAACTTTAACTGTGATTAAAACTCTACATCCACTGCCTCTCCGATCTCCTCTTTCCTTCTTCCTGATGCGACCTGGACACTAATCCGGCATTCAGGATGTGACATCTTTGCTACATAGATAAGCGAGAGCGCATACAGGAAGGCTGTGCTCTTCCTGTATGTGAGGATGCACATTTAAATAAAAAAATGTAAAATGAGAAGATTCATGACCATTTCATAGTTGTGAACTAACTTAATAGATTAAGAATTATTTTTCCCGTGAAGCACTGTCTATCCCACCATTTATAAAAGTGCATCAAGTTAAACATGCCACTTTCTTTTTCCAGGGTCGTTCTGCTCTCTTTAAAAGGTGCCACCTTGTCTTGTCCAAGGCTGACGCCCTCAGAGCTGCTCCGTCTGAGGACTCTGGAGATGGAGTGGCTCTTCAGGCTGAGAATGAAGCACCCTTCCCCCTTTCTGACCTCTCACACCTGTTTGAGAGTGAAGATGGCTCCCAGTCGGTTCAGAACACGAGTCAGGATTCAGCCCAGGAGCCGGTCCCACTCGGCCAGCCCGCCGACAGCAGGCAAAACCTGCGGATGAAGTTCCATGGCGCTTTCAAAAAGGGTATTTCCAACCCAATGGACCTACTGGAATCCACCATATATGAGTCAAATGTGGTTCCAGGCCCAAAGAAAGCTCCCATGGACTCACTCTTTGATTATGGCACCTATGGAAGGTCGGACAACCAGAAGAGACGCAGGAAGAAGCTCCCAAGAGGGTGAGAAAAGTCTTTCTGTCTGTGAACTGCACAGTTTGTGTGTTTCCAGGATTTTATGATTCTGTGTCCTTTTATTATCCCAGTTTAAGTGTTTGCCATTTTACGCGAACACTAGAAAACCTTTACTGGATTTTTTTTCAAGGATGAACTGGCTGGTTTGGAAAAATGCTGTCATAAAAGCGAAACCTCCTGAGCCGTAGCGTAGACAGAGGTGTGCCACATGAAGAGGTTTGCACACGTAAACTAAGGGCAATTCAGTCCTCCATTCATGTCATTCTCAGGCGTAACAGAGAGCATGTTGTTAGTTTCTCTGCAGCCGTTGAGGTAATATTTCTGGCTGCTGCCTGTTCTAAGCTTCTCTACCTGCCCCGAGTATACAGAAGTGCATTTATCAGAGAGCTCAGGAGATTGTCCATAGATTTATCTGCTTAATTCTTCATTTTTTGTCAGTAAGACATTGTTGAATTGCAGGGTATCCATACTTTTAGATAGTCATCTTCATGTGTGTACAGTGTGGTTCAACATTAAGTCATGCTTCTGTGTCCTCTTAGTAAAACTGAGGCATCGTGTGATGAAGATCAAAGCTCCGACCCACCAAAAGTAATGAAAATATTCAATCGCTCTCTTCTGTTCGACTGTGTGTCACGTGGAGACCCTGAGGCCCTTGAGGGCCTTTTGGAGTACCTGCAAAGTCAGGGGAAGAGATTAACAGATGAAGAGTTCAGAGGTAAAATTTTGAGTTTCCAGTAATCTCATTAAAATTAAACAGAAAAACAAACACTTTCCATTTTCTGACTCTAAAGCTTAAAGTCGGACTTTGCTGTGAAGAGAAAACTCTGTTTTATCTTCTGGCCTTTTGAACTTTGACCTTCTGTGTCCCTCCACCCCTTTTCTCTGCATATTTTTAGCCTAGAGGATGTGAGATGGAAAAAGATGGAGGGATGTAAGTCTGTCCAGCGGCAGAAAGGCCAGCCAAGGGAAAGCTTCCTGTGTGTGTCTGAGAAGTTGTGTCAGGCTTGTAACAGTGAGCAGAGAGAAGTCACAGCAAACTGCTGACTCTGCGAGCGAGTTCAATCTGGCTTTAGCTTTTTTAGCTATGAACTAAAAGTAAAGGTTTTGTATGATCTCTATGTTTGATGGGTTATTATTACTGTGAATCTTTAACAATCTGTTGAGTATTACCATCTGAAAAACTGTCTTTCTTCTTTCATTATGAACTTATTATCACTGTGCTAACAGGAGCAACAGGAAGTCACATTTCAGTCTGGAGAATACTTATGCAGAGAGAAATATATGTTTTCACAATGTGCCAGTCAAAGTGACGGATGGATTTCTACTGACTGCATATTACAGAGCGCATGATCTCACATCTAACGAGCCTACATTATCCCAGAGTAAAGGATACATTGTTGAAAGCTATTCCTAAACACGATAGTAGCTATTTTTAGTTTTTGTGTGATGGGGTTAACTCATACATATGTACAATCAATGAGTCATTCGTTTTTATGGACTTCCCCCTTTTACCACATAATATACTATGTAGAAACCATTTTCCTTAGAAAGATTAAAATAATATCAGGTATAGCTCCTTTAAAGCACCTACCAATGAGAAAAATATACCACACGAGGATTTTCAAAGTAACTAATTCTTAAATGTTTACCAGCAACATGTTGCCTATAAAGTGATGTATAAGTAAAGTGTTTTACAGGTGGACAGGACTATGGGGCGAGTTGGGCCATTGTATGACCTTTATGGGACTACACAAAGAAAAATTAACAGTGCAGTCTTAAATAAATCTGTCTTGGTCTAAAAGGTTTCTCTGTTTATATTTGCTAGAGCCTTCAACAGGCAAGACGTGTCTGTCTAAAGCCCTGCTGAACCTCTACGGTGGCCAAAACAACACCATCTCACTGCTGGTGGACATAGCAGAGAAGACTGGAAACCTCAGAGAGTTTATAAACACACCTTTCAGGGATATCTACTACAGAGGTATGAAAGTAACCTCGTAATGTTAACATGCTGTGACATCCAACTCAATTGTTATGGAAATGAATTACGGCATGTATATTAGCAATTTTGACAACGTGATCCTGCTAAAGTTCACTGGCTTGATGCTGGCAGAGGCGGTGTGTTTAGAGGGCTGCTGTCTGTGTGTCAGTGTTTATGAGGACAGCCCCGACACGGAGAGAAGTATGTGTGTTTACACCCTGTAAATGAGAACAACCAGGCCTCATTTGTTTGGATTTCATCCTTCACTGATTCTTAAAATACTTTTTTTTCAACCGAATTAACCATCCACTTCTTACAATCTATGATTACGCAACATTTCTCTGCTCATATGATCTACAGCAGCTTGTCATAGTCTGTGCACTTTTTATGATACAATGAAAAATGCTTAAGAGTTGAAATTCTTTGGGTTTAAATGCCATGGGAACCTCTTGTAGATATATAAAGCTTTAAGTAAGACTTTTTTCTTATTTGTTCGGCATTCATCATCAAACTAACATGTGTATTTCTCCACACGTACATAGTTTATCCTCGTCTAACCCTGCTTGCAGAAGTTCTGTTAGGATGATTAACCCTTTGTGACCCTGCTATACTATTTGGTAGAGCAAATCTTTCAGTGATTATCATGAATCTTGGTAAGGAATTGATTAAATAAACCTGCCTGAACCGTCTCTAACAATTGGTTTGGGTATGACAAAGGAAAGTGTTTGTTATCCTGATACTATTTCAAATTTTGAACATTTCACTGTCACTACTTTATTATTATTATTATTATATTTATTATTATTATTATTATTATTATTTTTATTATTATTATACTTATTATTATTATTATTAGTAGTAGTAGTAGTAGTAGTAGTAGTATTAATCTTAACTATTTGCTGAAAAAAATTTCTTTCTCATTTTTCTAAAGAAAAGAGAAAACAGAAAGAAACATTCCTCCCTTGCTTTTTAACTTAGTGTGAAACTTAAAGGGTTAAGTAAAACACTTCTTTGATTTCATCACATCTTGGCAAAATGATTTTGTTTGGTATGTTGTCAATGCCACACAAAAAAAATGGTGTGTGTACTTCTGTGTGTGTTTTTTTGTATTGTCAGGCCAGACGGCACTGCACATTGCCATCGAGCGACGCTGTCGCCAGTATGTGAGGCTGTTGATGGAGAAGGGAGCAGATGTTCACGCTCAGGCAAGGGGACGCTTCTTCCAGCCCAGAGATGAAGGGGGCTACTTCTACTTTGGTACTGACCTTAATCAGCGCAAAAATCTCTGTTTTTATACAGCAGCTTCAATTTTACACTTTATTTTTAGTCTCTCAGTGAGTTCTGGAAGATCCAGTCGTAATTGTGTGGCATATGTGAAGTTTCCACTCCCACCGCTTTGCTCACAAGTGGTAATTTTGTCTCTAATTGTAACTCAGAGCTGACATCTATGTGTTGTTCTGCTGTAAAGATCAAACTATTAAGTCATGGAATATTTTCTGGTGAGGGCACCCTCACTGCCACGGAGAAAGGAAGTGGCATTACACCCCACCCCTTTGACTTTTTACTGTAAATGTGACTGGTTGTCTGGACCGATACAGTCAGTATATTGCTGAGGTGAAGTCCACCTCATACACAAATGTTTTTGAAGCGTCGCACGAGAAATGCTCACAAGAAACGCTCCAAAAACACACGACAAGACGAGCGTTATGTCATGTGCTGGAGTGGTGTGTGCAGTGAAAGGTGTCTGTGTTGTGCAGTTCGGAAAAGTAAACATCCTCTGCGGTGGGGAGTGCCTCTCTGACTTCTACAAAGAAAGAACAGAGAAATCTGAGGTTATGAACTAAACTCGACACCGCCCTCTGCTGGCAACTGTTTCATCTCAGCCATGACAGTCCAATCAAGTATTACTCCTCCGAAAACAAAGATAAATTCTCATAATCATTTGTACCCATCCCAAGTTGAACAATTGCTCATTTCATTACAATCAAGTGTGATTTCCCCTCTCATCACAGAGGAGATGATTCCTGCTCTCACTTAGCACGGTTGTCATTCCCAAATCCCGACGTGTCTGGGCGCACTGTGAGTAATTTGCAGTGGAGCTTTGCGGCGAGGTGAACAGGAACCTGGCAGGGCTGATGGCTAATGGGATTTAGACTCACGCTAACTCTCTGCATACACCCGTGCAAATCCGTGAAGAAGAGCGTTTCTATGCGAGGTGACAAAGTAATCTGTCACCCATGGCAACGGCTCGCTTTCAGAAGCTGCTTTTGGCACCGCGGGCCCCTCCCTCTAATTGTGCTGCTTTCATGGCGGGGATTTAAGTCAGATCTTTGATCCACGTTTAGCACGCTTTGTGAAAACCTACGAGTTACAGTTCTTAATTAACCCTCCTGTTGATTGGTTTAATTCTAACCTCAGATACAGTTTCTTGTGATTTCAGGTGTGAGTGAGTGCTCTGTTTGTTTGCCTAGGTGAGCTGCCTCTCTCTCTGGCTGCATGCACTAACCAGCCTGACATAGTGCACTACCTGACGGAGAACACGCACAAGAAGGCCGACCTGCGGCGCCAGGATTCACGTGGGAACACCGTGCTGCACGCGCTGGTGCACATCGCAGACAACACCAAGGACAACACCCGTTTCCTTACAAAGATGTATGACCTGCTGCTAATTAAGTGTGCTAAGCTCTACCCAGACTGCAGCCTGGAGGCGATACTCAACAACGATGGCATGTCGCCTCTCATGATGGCGGCCAAACTTGGCAAAATAGGGGTAGATATATTTACAAAGTAATGAGGTCATCCCCATATTTATATTTTTATATTACTGTGCACAGATCAAGGGTGGCTAGTTCATCTTCTCCATATTCCTGCAGGTTTTCCAGCATATTATCCGACGGGAGATCAAAGATGAAGAAGCTCGTCATCTGTCACGCAAGTTTAAGGACTGGGCTTACGGTCCGGTGTACTCCTGTCTCTACGATCTGTCTTCACTGGACACATGCGGAGAGGAGCCATCTGTGCTGGAAATCCTTGTATACAACAGTCGCAATGAGGTGACTTGTCAGTTTGCTGAAAGTTAAAAACAGAGTCACTAGCAGAATATTAAGAGTATTAAACGGTCACACATGCGACAAAAATGCATAGGCCTACATATAGATTAATAAAATGTATAGGTTAGTAAATGTTCTCTTTAAAAAAATGTCACGATTTCTTTTTATTTATTAGATTGTGTGTTTTTGTTTCTGGTCTTGTTGACAGAACCGTCATGAGATGCTGGCTGTGGAGCCCATCAACGAGCTGCTGAGGGCCAAATGGCAGAAGTTTGCTGCAGTAACTTTTTACATCAGTGTGGTTTCCTACCTCACCACCATGATCATCTTCACCTTGGTGGCTTATAACCACCCGACACAGGAAACGGTACATGTATGGGAATAAAGTGTTGCACCACATAAACATGTTAACTTAGGCATATGGTATAATTATACATTCTTGGTGTTTATGTTGGTCACAAATATGAAATTAATGAAATTTACTGTATTTATCCCAGAGGGAGATACACCCTGTAGAACAGCTACAAGTCTCTGTTATGCTTTTTCATGAGTTTCTCATTAAGATACTATTTAATGCTGTTATAACCTTGTTAATATGAGCACATTTGCTGTTTTTATACACAAGAAAACATAATAAGAAATTGTAAAAAGAAATAAGCCATAAAGACACAAACCCATTAACTTGTGAGGCAGGACTAGTCCGAGACTATTGTGAAGACTCTTCTCTCACTTTTGTGCATTGTGGATGACGAGGGATCTGTTGTGAATTTACTTTTGTGATTCTGAAGTATAGTGCAGTGCGCAAACAGAGCTTCCTCATGAACTGCCCCAGTCTGCTCCAAAATAGTTTGTCTTTCACTAACTTCCTATCTACCATACAGAAAATAAAGTGGTTATAATTTTCCTATGCGACGGACTGGCGGTCTGTCCAGGGTGTACTCTGCCTCTTGCCTGATAATTGCTGGGAAAGGCTCCAGCCCCGACCCTGAATTTCATTAAGCCGTACAGAAAATGGATGGATGGATGAATAATTTTCATAGCTAACTTCTTTAACATGCTGGATTTTTTTAAACAGATCAAAATCATTTCTGCTCATCGTACATGTTTTTTTTTCTATGAAGATAATCCTTTCACTCCATAAAATGACTCAGACATAGCTCTGCCTCAAATTACCACACTTTTAACTCACTATTTATTTCCTTTAACTTCTTGTTTATAATATTTCTGTGTATCTTTTTGCGCATCTTGTTCGGTATTACTGAGAATATTTGTGAAATCATCGCCACTGATGAGCTTCATCCTTTCTATCTCAGCCTCCTTACGCCTACATTACATCGTCTGACTACTTACGGATGGCAGGAGAGATTGTAACACTGGCATCAGGGATCTTCTTCTTCCTCACAAATGTAAGGCTTTGTAATGGTGTAACTGTCAGCTCCTCACAGTTTTAGAAAATAAACCTATAATAACATTTTTGATGTATAAAAATGGAGACATTTCTCTTTCTAACTTTTTAAATGTTTTATTTATAGATTAAGGACCTCTTCCTGAAAAAGTGCCCAGGGGTGAAATCTTTATTTATCGATGGATCCTTTCAGCTGCTGTAGTAAGACTACATCCTCCTGCTATATATCTCTTGATGACTTTTTCCTGAGGCAAATTTTGCATCCTCTTATTAGAGTACCTAATTAATTTCTCAGCCTTCTCTCTGGCATGTTTTTATGGTTTTATACTTTAATTAAACCCGTGATCCACACACAGAGCAGAGGGTGTCAAGCATCTCTCTGATCCATGCTGATTTGAATCATTAGCTTTGATGTTTACATTTTGTGAAAATGCCAAATGATAACACTCACATCTTTCTCCATTCATGTATGACTAAAGCAACAGAGCCAGATCAATGACAAAACTATTTTCTGTCCTCTTCAGCTTCATCTATTCTGTCCTGATTGTCATCACGGCTGCTCTTTACCTGTCTGGCATTAAAGCCTACATTTCTGTGATGGTGTTTGCACTTGTCCTGGGCTGGATGAACACGCTTTACTTCACCAGAGGCCTGAAGCTCACCGGCACCTACAGCATCATGATACAGAAGGTGGGATGGGAAACAACAGAAGCGGTCGGCACACTCTGACACCTTTGTATGTTGTAACTTACTTCTTTGTTTTCTCTTCTCAGATACTTTTTAAAGACCTTTTCAGATTTCTGCTGGTGTATGTGCTCTTCATGATTGGATATGCTTCAGGTGAGCTAGAAAGCTGCTTTTAACTGTGTTCAGTTGTTTTTACGGATCAATCTGCAGCTTTATACACGTTGCATGAATAATATCACGGTCTAAGCCAGCATATTGGTTTACCGTACCTGTTCACTGACTCTGTGTTTCCACCTCGCAGCATTGGTGTCCCTGCTCTCAGTGTGTCCTCCACCAGGCACAGAGTGTGATGGGGGATGTCCCACCTACCCAAAATGCAGGGAGAGAGACACTTTTAGTACTTTCCTACTGGACCTGTTCAAGCTGACCATTGGGATGGGAGATCTGGACATGATTGACAATGCACAGTACCCAGCGGTCTTCCTCATCCTCTTAGTCACTTATATCATTCTCACATTTGTGCTGCTGCTCAACATGTTGATCGCTTTGATGGGAGAGACGGTGGGGCAGGTGTCCAAGGAGAGCAAGAAAATCTGGAAGCTTCAGGTGACAAAAGAGTTTCCATTTAAACCTAAACATAAGTATTAAGTTTCTCTTAAAAAGCTAAGTTATATTTCTTACAACTGCTTTGTGACTCTTCAGCCTTATGATTTAAACCTGATCAAAATATCAAGGATCATGTTCATTAGCCCTGGACAATAAGTCAGCTGATTCATGTGTGTGATAGAGATTCAGTTTGAAAACCATACAGAAATGTTAAGCTTGTAATGTCAGAGCATATCTATGGAGGCTCTGAGGGTAGAAAATTCTATGAAGATCAATTTCCTAAAAGCACAGATGTTTGTTAAGTCTGGGAATCACCCATATTATGAGACGATTTTTCAATCTTTGAAACTTATTTGAAATTATAAGGATTTCTACTCAGTTCAGCTGTGTACATTATGTTTTACTCACAGTGGGCAACAACTATCTTGGACATTGAGCGCTCCTTCCCAGTCTGCCTTCGCAAGTCTTTCCGAGTAGGGGAGATGGTCACTGTGGGGAAGAGCTGGGATAACACTCCGGATCGACGCTGGTGTTTCCGGTATTATTGCTTCCACATTATCACATGATGATATCTGATATCCAGGCTGCCATAAAATACGAGATGGATCACATCCTCTTTGTTGAACTTTCCCAAGCTTTATCGTAATACATGCTGTGAAAAAATAAAAAATCCTTTTCCATTTTTGCAATATACAAACTGAGCAAATGATTAATGTCAAACACATTTACACACTGTGCATTAGAAAAAACTAACTTGAGTCACAAAGCAACACACACAAATGACCACTTCATGTGTTCCCAAATGCAAAATGTTTCTTTTTACTTAAAGTTAATTAGATATTGTAGCAGATATATAAATGTAATGCAATTTGGTACAGAAGAACTATCACTTACTGGCAAAACTTAACAAAATTAATTTATCAGGGTGGATGAGGTGAACTGGTGTCACTGGAATCAGAACCTGGCCATAATCAATGAGGATCCAGGCAAGACCAGTGAGACCAGCCAGACCAGCGGGCTGCAGCAGAGCGTCAGAGCCTTGAGGCGGGGTGAGACTTTCTTTCTATCCGCCTGATTAAATGCACAAACACATCAAATGTTTATTAATGTGGGCCAGACTTTCTTTCATACAGATTAAAGCATTTCTCTTTATCCATGTGCAGATCGCTGGTCCACAGTGGTCCCGCGGATTGTGGAGTTAAGTCGGGGTTCTCTGGCTCCTGATCAGGTGATAGAGATGGAGCCACTGACATCCAGGCACTGACGCCTGAAGAGGACTAGTGAAGGAAGCCATCAGCCGTCATCAAGAGATTCCTCTGTAGGGGACTATTTGACCAGCTTTTATCATTTGCACACATCTCATGTGCCTTTTATTCGAAAGGAATATAGTGACTAATACTGCACTTGCAGCAAAATAGGAAAACTTTATGTTAAGTGTGTCACTTAGTTGAATTAAACATAGTTTCCTCAAGATAAGACAAAAATATTTCATTACATGTACAGTGAGCTGCAGTTAGTTGGTTTTCTGATTTAGTCATCACAGAAAAGGGGAAAACCTGATTCTACAATGTTGTGTACATCTGCATTTCACACATCAGTGGGTGATCACTCAGGGATTTAAGTATTAAAATGTCTCATGTTGTTCTTATATTCTTGCACAAAACAGAATCCTGAACATTTTAATAGCCAGAAAAAGTCTAATTATTATACCGATGCATTCGCAGCACAAATGAAAGCTTCCAGAAAAATCTGCTGGTGTAAATAATGATGGGATTTTTTTTTCACAAAAACAACTTTCCTCAAAAATATTCATAGATCTCTTTGCTTGTCCAATATTTTTTAGATGCTTTTACTTTAAAGATTATACTCTACATACTGATTTGAATGTTTGCATTTTCAGGTTTAAGGTTTGTGAGTTTAGAAACAGAAGATCTATGTTAGGCACTATATTGTCTTTCCTTCCTCCTCATTGTATTAATAAAAAACACTACTTTGAAGGGCTCAGGCATGGACTGCCATTTTTCATTTTGAACAGAAACAATGCACTGTGCCAATTTCTAATGTGCACATTATTATATGAACACAAAGGCGCTACGCTGAACAAGATGGGCATGATGAGCAGGTTATAGTTGTCAAGCAAATATGCAAATGCAAGACAATCGCCTTCCGTGTTATGGTTTGTCTTTGAATTTGCAAAGTTATTGTTCCTTTGCAGCTGGGGTATTTGCATAATCAACTCTCAGTTTCTTGCCATTATGCACCCCCATCCCCACCCCCACCTCCATGTGCTGCAGCATTTTCATTGCATTTGGCTCTTTGCCCTATACGGCATCTTTTTATGCACAACAGTAGCATGAGGGCATGTTTGTATATGTTATTGTGCTACATGGCAAGCAGTTCCTTTTCTCATCTTCACTGTTGTAAGACGGTTACAGGTCATGGGTCACTACGTTTACATTTTAAGAACACGTCTATGCATTTTTATATTTTTTTGTATATTGATGCTCAGAAAAATAAACACTGATCATATTCAATAAACAATCCAACTGTCTCTTTTTCAAATATTACATAAATTCTTTTGCAATGTGCATTACCTCAACTAAGAAAAAGGTCATGAAATATACTCGTACAAAAAGTGTTTTTTTTTTTTTTTAACAATGTTTTTGAGATAACACTTTATAATATAGCAAATCAGTGAAATAGTCAAAACTTGAAAAAGTAACTGTATAATAAACTCTTGCTGTTGGTCCTACATACCCAAATTTCAAACTTCTCTCGCTTAAAAAAGATAGCATCACAGTGTTTAAATGGGCATTACAAAACTCATAAACTGCAGATCCAGTACATTGCTCAACATTAAAAAGACAATAATAAGAAGAAAACCATTTTTTTGCCCAATGAAGAAAAAAAACAGAAAAAATTTTACCACTCAATCTTCTTAATGACTTGTAGTTCCTATCATGACCTGCTGATGGCAGCGGAGGGCAACATTTCTCTCATTTCCTCCAGGTGGAGTTGACAGCCTGGATTAGGAGGACAAGTGTGTGCCATGTCCATTGCTGTTACTTTGGGATGCAAGTACAAACATTTGGTTTCCTTTTTAGCTGTGAAAATTTAATTTACAGGGTTTGTATCACCAGTGAAAATGAAAAGTTTAGGTCCGTAAAATCCGGCCAATTCATAAAATATCAACACTGTCCCTCCAATCTCCTGAACACCTGGTCAGTAATTACAGGTTTTTGGATTCTTAATGAAACTACAAGCTGGCAGCAATTTACAAACAGGTTGATTGCCTTTCACCTTTCATCATTTCACCTCACTTTTACCTATCGTCAGCAGTGCTATCATAAGAGCCCACCCCTTGCCTCCAATCCTCTCTCTCTATCTCTCTCTCTCTGTAAGGCCAGCAGTGCTGAAGGACACAGGGAATCTCTCACCACCTCAGAGAAGAGGCTAATCCTCTTTACCCCAACTTTAACTGGGCCACTAATCCTCCAGGTTTAAGCAGTGAGCACCTAGCGCTGCTGACAACTTGGCCTGCCCTCCTCCCTTGCAGCCTGTTAAGTAGGGCAGGGCTCGGTCCTGCAAGTGTCACTGTCAGCAACTCTGGAACCACACGCTTGTACAGGAAGTGCGAGTTGTTAACAAAATGGCTCAACTGCTAGCAGCAGATGTGTTCAATGCTACAAAAGTATCCCAACAAACCAAGGGGATCTTTCTGTAACAGCGTTATTTGGTAACCGTATATAAGGGAAAGTTGACTGTCTCAGCTAGAAGTTCGGGGAAACTGAATAGCTTAGAAATTGGCAGCACAAATTGTTCAGCCATTGTCCAGCCAGTTAAACTTTAAGGTGTTGAGGCTGATGAGTCTCAAGCGGATACTGGTCTGGACTTTGGCCAACTCATTCTTTATTCACTAAACAACACCTCAGACTGATGAATAGCTTCAAGTAACACATTTGTTGTCTGTCTGAAGCCCCAGCAGGCTGACACAGAGGAGGACACTCATATTACTCCCACTCCCACTGATCATTTCTACTTTTTTTTTTAAAAAGATGGATAAATCATCGCTGAAAAGAGGGCCTTTTCTTGCTGTTTGGAGCTAGTGCTAATTCTCCTTCTTTGAAATAATTCCCCTCTTGATCCCCCAGTGAAATATTTCACTAAGGTGTGACATTTCTAAATGCAATGAGCAATCAGTGGAAGCACTAGGAGCTGAAGAGCCAGAGACATTTTGGTCAGGTGGTGTGTGAGATGACCTTTCAGTTCATCTAAGATGAAACGAGGCCGCTGAACCCGAAATGATTCAGAGTGTCTAAACTGACAGGCGAGGGCAGAGTTTCAACCTGCTGCCTGGCCTCCATAGGCATCTCTCATGATTTATTGTGAAATTGCCAGGGACTCAATGTGGCGTGCAGGTGAATGAGTTTTGCTAATAAGAAAAGCATTTCTGCTCCACAGAGCTCTTTTTCTGTCTGAGCAAGCGTGTATGAAATCAGTGTGCAGTCTCCCAGTACCACACGGTCTGGTGGAGGCGGCTGCCTCATCAGTCTGCGGCTTATCTGATGTTTTAGGTGGGTGGAGAGGCAGGGATTGAGGAGAGAAAGGAGACACAAAGTGCCTGTATCGAGCCCCCGAAGGTACCTTTGTTGTTAAACATGCAGATTGGCTGTTTCTGGGGTTGCTTTTCTTCAGGAAGTGTGCCAGCACTTACTTGAAAATGCTCAAGACATGTTCAACCTGGTTAACAGGCCACTATAATAACTATAATCCAAACATAGTAGAAACTCAGGGAATGTGGCTTTTCATTTATGTTACCTGTGACAGAGCACAGGAAGCTGTTAAACTGCAAACTAGACAAAAATCAGTGCTACTGAGCTGTAATTTTTGACAAATTAAATTTAAAAATGGTTATTTGCCATATCTGCTACATCTTTATAACACGGCTTGTTTACAGCCTTCGGGGGACATGACTTGTCTTGATAACACTAGAAAACTGCATGAAGAGTGACTTAAACTCCTACCTTTACTTGCTTACGTGCATTCTCTTCAAAGTATTATATCAAATGTTCTCTGTGCACATAATTTGTACTGTCCACCCACTCTCTCTTCTCCATTTGTTTCTCCTTGATGGCGTTGTTACCACTAAAGGTGAAAAGGGTCAATTTAACAGGATTGTGGAAGCTGCCATATGGTGGTGATGTGCAAAGTGACTCCTTAGACTAATATGCTTACCGTCGTTACAGGAAGATCCTGTCCTGCGTCTCAAAATTTGTTTAAGAAGATGTTTACAGCAGCAGAGAGCCAGAAACAAACAAAGAAAGAAGACAGGCATAGAAGTCATTTGCTTTATTTCCTTATGTCAAACAATAATACAGAAGAGAGGAGAGGTCAAATGAAAAACAGCCATCTACATTAAAGAAAGGAAATTTCAGTCCTGAGATTGACAAAAAGCAGGGAAGAGACAAAATATCTACTGTGATCGTTGGGATGGAGGAGGGACAGTGGCAGTTTCAGCAAATTGAAGATGATGGTTGTGGGGAGATTGCAGAACTGGAGAGGATAAGCAATCACTTGGATGCTTGGCTGTAGGCACATTCAAAAGTTGAAAACCCCACGACTAAAGGATTTTACAGCTTTTTTTTTTAATATTCAGACTTCTTATTTCGAAATCTAAGACTCATATATTATCATTAAGAAAAAAAAAGAAAGCAAGGTATTCTTTACATTTTTTCATCCTGAGGAGACAGAATCATTTTTAAACACAATACTGCAGGGAGAACAATAAAAGAGATGCTTTATAGATTTCCCATTTCCATATATATTATTTTCTCAAGGTTGCAGCACCCTCAGACTTTGGCAGCATTGGTGCACTTGAGATCATCTGGGAATAAAAAAAAACAAAAAAAAAAGAACAGCCCTGTTTGTCCATAGGAACATTCAGAGAGCCTAACAGACAAAGTAAAATGATTCAGTAGAAAAAATAAATAAATAAAAGCAAAATCCCCAGACTTTTTTGTGTAGATTGGATTCAGATTTACCCGCTGCGTACACCAGATGAATATTTGGAGACCATAGGCTTTTTCAGCTGAACATACATGGTTGTCATGCTGAAGAACTAAAACACTAAGCTCCATGAATTATGCTTTTAGAAAAGGGCTCCTGGCTGTGCCTTTGGGGGAATAAAAAAAAATCCCAATTTATTTTAAATGTGCTGATTTTTCACCTTGTGGTATATCTAATAAATACTAAAAAGTGAATTCAAATTCTCAGTCCCTCACATCTGAGCCATCCAATTTCATCCAATAGCACGAAAGCAATGGGCTCCAACTGTGAAGCAAAGCTCAGTAAACCTTTACAAATATTGTGCAACACGGCTGTAAGGTTGATGGGTTAACTGTACACGCCTCCTCAGGACTATCTGAATTATTGATTAAGGTGTTCTCTTGCTAGGTATGAGTCAAATGCAGAAGACTGGCCTCATGAATTTATCCTCTCTTAGATGTTAAGAAGGGATGCTGGGAAGAGCTCTGAGATGAGAGCCCCGGGAGCCCAAGGGCAGCCAGGGGACATGACTTAGGTTGACCAAAGTGGCATGGAGAGGACCCCCACTCACCAATCATCTGTAGGTTAGAGAAGCAGCGCCAAGACTCTACAGAGTGAGCAGCTGCCTTTATTTTTTTTACGCCCTCTGTTCTGCGAGTTAAAAAGCTGACCCTGCTCTGAGCGGTCCGTCTCCTCTCCTTCCCTCTCAGCGGTGTTTAAGGTGCATAATATGTGACCAGACCTTTGTTCTGGGTAAAGGTCTTAATGGACTTATTGGGATTTACTAAGGGATTTTTACAACCAGCATAAGTCAATTCTCCTCCACTTTGCCCTCCAGCCATCCTCGTGAGCGTCTCTTTGCCCTTGAAAGCATGTTAACAGTCAACAGCAGTCTGCAGCCAGAGAGATAAGTTATAGATCTAAGTATCCTCGTTCAGACGGTGGCGTTGGCGGGACTTATCTCTTCCTGGACAACCTATGTTTGAGTGTTTAAAAGTATTTAAAAGTACATGAAACACAATTTTTTTACTGAATTTTGTGAATTGAGGCACATAAGTCTTTCAGTCAGACAGGTGATTCCTTCAAAGCTTCAATCTAATTATGAGACTGCAGAGAGGAAACTGAAAACAGCACCAGGAACACAGCAATTATCCTGATTACTGATGCTTCGAGGCTTCCAAAATCCCTCCCTGTATCTTTCTCTTTCTTTCCTTCAGTTTTTTTTGTTTCCTGGAGATCTGTCACATTGCACAGGGCCCCTCAGCCAGGCAGGGAGCAAGCATGTATAATCCAAGAGAAAACAAATCCCTTCGATCAAACACAGCCCCAGCTTTTAAAGCAGGCCTCTGAGCTCAGGCGCCATGGTGCGGTGCTGAGGCCCTCTGAGACGCTGTGGAGGCTGTGATTTAGCACCGCCCCCCCCCCCCCCCCCCCCCCCC
>JAVQJG010217270.1:0-14531 GCA_036024015.1 Craterocephalus amniculus
GTTCTCGTTATTCCCGCGAGAGTTGAACGTGTGGGGGGCATTGAGAATATGGAGGGAAATGCGGATGGCGGGGAATAAAAAGTGAAGAAAACAAACGTCGTGTTTGTCAAGCCTTTTCACTGTCCAGCATCCAGGTATTTATGACAATCACACTGGTTGATTTTTTTAATGATAGATGTACCGAATCGATCTCAAGTCACTGAATCGTTCGGATTGAATCGTTCTAAATGAACTAGAATTAATATTTCCATGTAAACCCAAAGGAGTCTGAATTAATGAATTTGTAATTATTAAAGGGACTATACCCGATTTCACGTCCAGCTAGCTTACTTAGCGATAGCGGCTTTTTTTTTTTAGCTTTTGTGTGACGCTTTTTCTTGGCTAAGGGGTTTAACTTTCATAATTTGACTCCGGATCACTAAGGGAACGCTATTACTGGCTGATCGGAGTCTGGACGTAACAAAAATTAACCCGGCAGAGAGAGCGTCACGCCAATGCTAAAAAAACTAGCCGCTTTGGTAAACTAAAATGCCCTGAACTCGTACATATGCGCAATCAATGAGTCATTAATTGTAATGAAATTACCCCTTTTACCACATACTCTACCACGTAGAAAACCATTTTTCTTAGAAGGATTAAAATAATATCAGGTATAGTTCCTTTAATTCTGAATTAAAAAACATCACGTAACCATGGCCATAAGTTCTTGGATTCTTTGACATGTGCTTGTAGCAAACATTAAGGTGGGAGCTAAGCGTCGGGACATTTCCAACCTGAACGTCTGCACGGGCAGCGGCTCCTTCTGGCTCTGCCCTCTCATCTGCAGGACTTCTTTGGACGCCTTCCTCAGCCTCCGCTCCGCTGCCTCCTCCTGACGCTGCTCCTGCTTGCTCTGGCTGGCCTGCAGAGCAGCACATCGGTCACCCCTGCGGCGAGGCCGGGCCGGCGGCGGCGTACGGCGTGCTCACCTGTCTCTGGGCCTCTCGCAGTAAGCAGCGGAAGCGCTCGTCCCTCAGGGCCCAGTGCGGCAGCTCGGCGGCCTCCCTGGACTGCGGCTCCTCCAACCTCAGCTTCAGCTCTCTCAGGGCGCTTAGCTCCTCCATCAGCTGCCTCTGCCGGGTCCTGCAGGCCTGGAGATCCAGCTCCAGGTCCAGGGAGGTGCGTGTCGGCTGCTCAGCCAGAGAGGAGCGGTACGACTGCTGCTTACGCACAAACGCACACACACACGCACATTTCAGATTAGAGCTGGGCAATATTTTGCCCAGATTTTCAAACATAGTTTGTCACGAGATATAGAATGAGGGAATATTTGCTTGTTTTGAGTTAAAACTGTCTCTTTTTTGGCATTTTGCACAACTATCCTTGTTATGGTCATTGAAAGTTATTTTTAATCATTTTTATACACATTTACTTCAATTTCAGTCAAATATTTTAATGCACGTGTGCTTCTGATCCTTAATGAAAATGCATCTAGCACTGAAATGATACAGATATGAAATGTGGTTCATATCGCCCAGCCCTACTTCAGATAAACCATGACTGCACTGGAAAACAGGCCACTCCGAAAAATAAGTTAAACAAAGTAAACTAAGGTTAAAAAAAAAAAGAGAATCTGCCAATAGAACGAGTGAAAACTTTACTGATAAGATTTCTTAGAATAAAACAATACAGGTGGCTACTCGGAAAATTAGAATATGCTGAAAAAAGTTGTTTTATGCAGGATATTCAACATAAAAAGTGAAACTAACACATTTTATGTACTAAGTACAGATGTAAGATTTTACTGTCAGAAGCCTGACATTATTGTATTTATAATCCATTTTTATTGATTTCAAGCAATATTCTAATTTTCGGAGTCTTTTTAAATTGAGGTTTTCTGAAGCTGCAAATCCTAGTCAGCAAAATCCAAACAAGTAAAAGCTGAAATACATTGATTTGCAGACTATTTGTCTATATATGTGCATATCATCATTAAAGTTAAGTTACACAAATGCAGCACTGGATATTTTAAATTTCCAAGCAGTGCCTGTATATTCAAGCCTCACAAGATCTCTAAATAAGCTGGAAAATTCATTCTTGCTAGATTTTACCTGTAGTTTGAAGTTTTGTGTCTCATTATAAGTTTGTGGTGCTTAAAAGTCATATTTCCCCCCATTGTCTCAAAACAAGTTCTTCTATCTCACTGCTACTCTTGAGCCTATTGTGTTTTATATTAAACGTGATAAGATATTCAGACTAGAAAAATGCACTTTTTGCAGTGTAAACTTGTATACATTCAGACTTTACGACTGATAGGACCGTACCTGCTTATATCGCAGTGTTCTTCTTTCCAGCGTGTTTCTGACAAAAGGTGATTTCTTTGGTAAAGTCGAGCTGTCGCTGTCGCTGCGATACAACTGAAAGAAAAAGTAGAACAAGTCATCCACACAGCCGCTAAGATCCGCTAAGATCTCTGAGATGTAATCATGAGTATCACAGATAAACTCCTTAACCCTTAAAACTCAGAACTTTGTTGTCTTTTATCTGAATACAAGCAGCTGAAATAAGTTTCCTCTGCAGGGTGGCCAGGCTCTCCTTAGAGGAGCCTGGATAAGCGGCGGAAGATGAAAGGATGGATGAGAATATGTAGAAGCTCTAAGTTTTAATCCCAGTCACCATGGCACGACAGAAACTATTTGCTTATTTAGTTATTTACGCTTCTATTTACCTTCCATCATCACTAAACTGACTTAAACTCAGCTGCCCTTTGGCTCCATGTTGCATCAAAAACATCTTCTGCTTTATTGCAGCCATGGAGGAGAATATATTTCTTCTTTTGACACACACAGAACTTTCTGCTCACTTGTTGATCTTTGGCTGCTCCTGATTGGATGTTGTCATGAATTTAAGCTCTCTGATTGGTGGTGAAGTAGAAGGGATGAAAATGGGAGAAATAATGGTTTTATCATTGTGGTTTCTCTGAATAAGAATGATATTTAGCGGCTGGACTGCAAACCTCGTGGACGGGATATAAATGGCATAGATAGGGATCTAACGATACTTGCCTTTAAAATCGGTTTAAACTGGTTTAAAACAGCAATCGATGTAGAAAAAAGGAAAATTGATTTGCATGCAATGCATCAATGCAGGTTACGTTCAAAACAAATAAAACTTCTTTTGTTCATAAAAAGATTTGTGATCATTTCCATATCTATAATAATAATTTGTTCAGTGTTTAGTTTTGTTAGTACAACAGGCAATGGAAGGTCACAGTTTTAAACAAGGTATAAAATTCTTTTGGACATAAAATAACCGAAATTAATTTTGTTAGGGAAAAAAAAATAAAATAAAATAATCGCAGTTTTCAAGAACTTAAAATCGAGAATCAAATCGAATCGTGGCCTGAGTGAATGTTTACATCCGTAGGCATAGATCATGTAAGGGGGAAGATCTTCACCATCGCAGAGTTTTAAGGGTTACATCCTGAATGAAGTGTTGCCACTGCTGCTAAAACTGAACGGTAAGTCGCTGTGGATGAAAGCGTCAGCTAAATGACAGTAACGTTCTGTACTGTAATGAATGACACCCACCCTGCAGACGTACTGACTCCGTGCCCCGGGCGAGAAGGTCTGAGAGCGAACGATGGTGCTGCCGCGCATGAACGGTGAGGCGTGGCCCCAGCGACCTCCCCGCTCTTTGGGCCGGACCCTCACCGGCTCCGGGAACAGGCCCTCCGTCATGGTGGCCTTCTCCACCTGAAACAACACGAGCGTTAAAAACACACCAACAACAGGAACCTTCCCTCCACCGCCGAGGCAGACTTCACCTTCACAGCAAGCTGTCTGCCGGCGGCCGGATCACAGCGCCCTCCGCTGGTGATGCAGATGCCCTCGGCACACAGACCCTCCGAGCAGGGAGCGATGAACGCCGTACTGTTGCTGCAGCCGCTGTCCACGGACTCCGCCTGCCAGCTCCTGCAAGACACATTCATGTCAGCGGGAGGCTGAGAGACGCTGCAAAGACCGGTCTATCTACACAAGTTTTACATCGGCCACGTTTACATGAGTTTTAATTCAGAATTAAAGGAGATATACCTGATATTGTTTTAATTTTTCTGGGAAAAATAGTTTATACACGGTATATTATGCTGTAAAATAGGGAAGTCCATAAAAAGAACGACTTATTTATTGCTTATATGTACGAGTCCAGGACATTTTAGTTAGTTATAGAGCGTTCCCCCTTTGGGAATCTGGAAGTAATCCCCATTGGCAGAGAAAGAGCGTCAAACCTAAGCTAAAAACGAGCCGCTTTCCCTAAATTCTGCTACACGTATGTAACGTCACTACCACCATCCAACCAATCAGAGCCCCTCCCAACCCCTGGATTTTAGGCGGAATTCAGAAATCGTGTTTTCCATGTAAACATTCATTCAGAATTAATGAAGGAGAAGATTTTAATTCCAAATTAATGAATTCAGATTCATTAATTCCAAAATAAAAAACACCATGTAACCGTAGCCAATTTCATATTCAGCCAAAAAGTATTTATAAATTATTGAGTATTTTATTAATATATTTTATTTTTATTTTATTAAATATTTTATTATTTTGAGAGAAATAAACTTAGCAAGAGCAGAATGTGTGTTTTTTTTGTTACCCAGTAACCAAATCTTAAATTTGGTTTATTAATGAACATTTTAAGTTCTATTATCTCACTGAGACTCTGTTTGAGGTCACATCTATCCGTCACACCCAATTTTAGCTGTAAAAACTTGTTTCAAGACTTCACTACAGCAACTCACACAGATTTCTTAAAATAAAAACAACATATTTAGGCTGCAGGCAAGTGGGAAATACTTGAAGAAAAGTTGCAAAACATTCATTTCAAGTCCATCATGAAAATAAAAAAAAATCTGTCTATTCTGCTTGTCAGTGTTTCTTTCTCACTTTAAGAGAAAATATCCTACAAAAACAATCAAATTCTCTTGTTTTAAGATCTTTTCTCTCAAAATGAGAAAGAAGCACTGAAGGAAGCAAGAATAGATTAGTTTTAAGATTTTTTTCACTTTATTAAAAGGGACCTGAGTGTTTCACAACTTGTTTTAATGTTTCTCACTGTTTTAAGTTTAGATATTCTTTCTTATTTCAGCAAAACGTACCAAGTCTAATTGTCTTGCAGCAATGGCAGAATATCTAACCTGATTGTCACCTGAATCTTCTCTCTTTAAGTGTTTTTACTCATATAAAAACCAGTGCAGTCAGTTAAAAGTGTTATTAATGGCGTTAACTGAAATCCATTTTAACGGCGTCAATTTTTTTTGTCACAAGATTAACGCCCATTACATCATGACAAATATCCTGTTGGAAGATATAATGAAATAAAAAAGATACAAATAAAGGATTTCTTTTTTTTAAATAATGCGATTAATATGCAAATTGTGAGTTAACTTAAGGCGATTAATCGCGATTAAAAACTTTAATGGACTGACAGCACCAATTAAAACGGCTCATTCAGCAGTGAAAGCACCTCTCGGACGTGGCCTCCCCGCGCTCGTCCTTCTTCTGGAACCTCTGCAGCTGCAGCTCGGCGTCCTGCTCCTCCAGGTGGGTGGTGGTGTTTCGTGCCAGCAGGCCGCTCATGTTATCCTGAAACGATTGCTGCGTGTTTATAACACCTTCTCCTCGCGGCGCTCGCCATCTCTCTGTGAATAAACGTGCTTACCGTGGCTCTGGGTCTCTGCTCGTCCTCCTGGCCGTCGTGGGGTCTGCGGTGGCTCTTGTGCTCGGGCCTCTGCAGCTCCGTGCCGTTCAGCATGTGGACTCGCAGCCAGCGGTAAACCATCTCCGCGCTGCCCTCGCAGTCCGCCAGGCTCACCTGAGCGGTGCCCTGCAGGAACACGGAGAGCTTCAGAAAAACTGGAAACGCCGCAGCCTGATCCTCCGTCCCCCTTCCTTCAGACCCACCAGCAGCTCCTCCTGAGCCTGAGGCCCCAGCGAGCAGACCGACAGCTGCAGGGCGCACACCGCCAGGGCGTTGACCGGCACCGGGATGCGGAAGCCTTCGTTGAAACTCATCTGGCATTGCGGCTCCAGCGCCGTGCAGCAGTAAAACGCGCAGGCCCTGCTGGCGTCCAGTGGAATCAGGTGCACCTTCACGTACCTGCACACCAACAGACATTAAAACCATGCAGGGGTCGTATAAAAGCACCTCCTTCACCTCTAGTGTTTCGCACCCACAAGCTTTACTGTGCAACTGTCTCAGAAATTACTGCAATAAATGATAATATCGCACTAATGTCGCGATAATGTCACTTTCAGACTAGGGGTGTAACGATTAATCGATATATCGATTTTATATTCCTATGATTCAACACATCGATATGTGCTTGGCAAGATCATAGTAAAATCGATATTTACCCATCTAGAATCGTTATAAAAGGTATTGAATCGATTCAAATCAATATTGAGAAATACTTTGGACCGGGGCACGGAAGATTTTTATTTTTGCACTTTTTTTATTGAGAAAATAATTGAAGTAGCAGGTTATTAAAACATTGTTTGCACTAACTGTACTTTAATTTAAAAAAAAACTATAATTATTGAAAATAATGCCACAATAGGTTTAGCTCCTGTTGATTCAACTTGGAGAGGGGAACTTTTGTTTTGTTTATACCCATATTTTAATTTATACTTGATTCCCTTGAAAGAAACTAAGATTCTTCTTTCTGAGAAACTTCCCTGCACTGTTCAGCACTCAGGTATTTATGACAATCACTCTGGTAGAATTTTTGATAATAGTTGTTGATAGATATACTGAATCGATTTCAAGTCACTGAATCGTTTCGGATCGAATCGTTCTAAATGAACTAAAATTGTTCATGAATCATATCGTAACCACAAACCCTGATATGAATAGAATCGTTGTTAAAAATAACTGTTACACCTCTATTTCAGACTATTTTCAACTAATAAAATAACACATTAAAGACGCGAGTGGATAATAAACTTTTGTTTTTAAGAAACATTTTTACCGGAACTGGAAGCAATTTTAAATAACCAAACAAATAAAATTCATAGAAGCTGAATGAAAAACCAAACACAAGAAAAAACAATAAATATGATAAGGAATGATTAATAAAATTACCCTTCAAAATATATTTAGACGGGGAAAACCTGCCAAAATAAATTGTGCTTCACACTAGACATAGGCATAATGAATCCACAATCTATTAATTCATCATTAAGATTTTAACTGATTACATTTTCTTTTAATTAATTAATTGAATACATCTTAGACTGTAGCTGAAGTTTTATGTAAACGCATTTTCCAGTGTAACCATTAAATAAATCCGATTTAACTGCCACTAGAGTCGTTCATCTTGTAATAAAGATGTAAATAAAGGAAACAAACTAGGTTTTTATCTACTGTCACTTCATTTAAATATACACTGTAAATATTTCATTTTGATATAGAAATATTAATGATTGATTGATAAACGATTGCTAATTTTCTTGATAATAAACAAAGACAATTGGATGGTACGAGATCACGCGGCTGTCAGGTACGACGTGTGAGATCATGAAGAAACGAAAAGGTTCAGAGAGAGAAAATGAAACTTAACTGACTTATTGCGACAGGTTTAAACCTGATCTGATCAAATCCCCGAGTTCACTTCCCCAAATGATCACAGTCGCATTTCTCTTCCCTCTGTTCAAATAACCTGCTTGCACCTCATCTTCCACAGCTCAGAAACCGTGTTTATTTTACTAATTTATATCTTTGCCCTTTTTAAAAGTTAAAAGAGACAGTCACTTAGGACCAGAGTTTATGTTTGGGAACACTGGGGTGGGGGGTGGGCAAACTTTTTCCTTTTCTTTTTGTCCGATTGTGTATGAAAGAAATTTAATTTGTGTTTTTATATCGATATATTTGTTTTGTGAAAGCTATTTTAATTATATTTTATGCAAACATTGTTTACTATGTAAAGCACTTTGAGTTGCCCTGGCCTTAAAGGTCCACACCTTCATGGATCTGAGTTATTCTGTGTTTATTTTCATTTTACTGCAGAGTCCTACTTTTTGGGGACTATTTACAATCATCTCAACAGGCTCAGTTATGAAACAGAAGGCAGGGTTTGCACACTTCTGCTGACTAGACACAGAAACTGAACCAAACTAAAAAAAAAGCCTCTGCTGACAATGATTTCACTTCCTGTCGATGCTTTATTCTACCAAAACACAGGAGAAAGATATGCAGCTCAACTCGAAACTTTCAGGTCAGGGAGCAGACGGGGACTCGGGAACGAGCAGCTTTTCTACATCCGGTGAGTTTTTTTATGAGAACAAAGAGCAGAATCTTTGTGGAGGTGGATCTGGATCTCCAACGCCTGTCCTCTTTCGATCGCATCACACGGGAAACATGTCAGCGTCAGGCGAGAACAGGATGGAGAGAAAACACACTCAGCAGTAGTAGAAACGTGTAATATGAGATTTATAAACCGCATCAACCTGCTCTTTACTTGCAGATCATGTGACCACTCAGGTTTGCAATGAACAGCAATAAGTTGCTGCATTAAACACAATTAATTCATTTTAAAGATGAAAGATAAGCAGACTTTTATAAGCATGTTGTCGCTCGGGTTTCTTTGCACGTTTTTCCCTCCAAACAAACGGATAAAGTCCCCCTTACTGGTTTACAGGGAAAAAGACCAGTGTGTTACTGTGGAGGCCTGTAAAACATGACAGAAAGGAGGAAATGTGTCTGCAAAAAAAGAAAAAAGTCTTGAGCCTGAGTTTTTAAAGGTGTTCCCAAAGGGCGCCGCTATGATGATTAATATGAAATTTTAGCAGGCTATTATAGCAAAACACGCAAAACCTTTTTCACAATTACATCCTGTTGAATCCACGACTATTTCTATGTTAAAAGTGTTTTATGTCACTTGTTTACAAGCAAAAATGTATTAACTTTTTTTGCAATAGATATTTTAAATAACAGTTTTTACTATTTACCTGCAGAGCTACTACAGAATCACTGTGACCACCATGTGCTCCTCGCACGCTTTAGTGGTGCAAAGGATGAATAAACTCACTGTTCGGTCTTTGAGTCACGGATCGGACCGATTTTCGGATCAGCGCAAAGAGAAAAAGGACAGGACAAATCAAACTCTGTGTTAATTGAAGTTTTTCTTTTTAAAACATGAAGCTAAATCCTTTCATGAATAAATTATTTAGAAACAGTGCCACATGCTTTCTTCATACATTAATTAACTTCCATAGACACATACAGTGATGCTTTTGATTTCTTAATCATATTATACTTTATTTATTTAATGTATTTTGATATTTTATTAAAAATGATTAATCAAATATGCTTTTCATGTGTCTATAACATGAATATTGTATAAAAAAAATTTACAAATTTTCCATCCCCGCCCATGAATATACTAGAAAACAGTTGATAGGGATTTGCAGCTTCAGAGAACCTCAAATTAAGAAACTCAGAAAATTACAATATTGTTTGAAATCAATAAAAAACAGATTTTAAATATAAAAATGTCCTCTCAAAGTAAAATCTTGCATCTGTACTTGGTAGAAAATCTATTGTTTTCACCTTTAATGTTGATCTGCCTGAATAAAACAAGCATATTTCCAGCATATTCAAATTTTCCAAGCAGTACCTGTATATTTACTCCCGTTACTGTAATTCGTAATTTTGTTAGCAGTCTTTGAAATAAGTTATTTTACTTTACGTGGCGACAGATACATCACTACATCTGCATCTTCTCTTCTGACAGCTACGACTGCTTCGTATGATCTGCTGCTGTGCTGTAAATCATTCTGACTCTCAAGTGTTTTATGCTGAACAGCCGCTTTAATCACCTCATGTAGGACCTTTCTTTTTGCCACAAAGTCAAAAAAATAAATGATTTAAGCTAGAAGTCAAATTTAGATGTGCCGGCAACTAGGGCTGCCCCGATACCACTTTTTCACTTCCGATACCGATACAAAGGGTTGAGTATCGGCCGATACCCGATACCGATACTTACATTTTGTTATGAGAAAAATATTGTGTCAAACCTCACCTCAAAACCTGAAGGTGTAACTGATAAAGTCCACAACAGAAGGTGTGAGAAAAACTGAGTCATTAATTATTAACCAATGAGTTAGTTAATAAATTTAAAGACTGTGTAACACACAGCACATTTCTGTTTTAAGAAAAAACAACCCGAGTATACCCTGTCGAAAATGTACTAGGGAGGTCTCGTAAAGGGTGCCGAGGTAAAAGGGCTGGATAGAAAATGTTGATCACCTGGTATCGGCAACAGTATCGGCATATTTCAATGCAGGCCGGTACTTCCGATCCGTGTTTTTTGTTGGTATCGGCACCGATACCCGATACTGGTATGGGATCGGGACAGCCCTAGCTGTGCTTGGTGTAAATAGGTAGTTTAGGTGGACTTTGAACGGATTTTGGTGCACATGCAGACAAAGTTTCATGAAATAAACATCTAAAATGTTTGGTTTTGACATTTTTTGCACACTAGTCTGAAAGAGGATGTTCAGGAAGAAAAAAAAAGTAATAAATCTCATGAGTGCGACCATTTTGGTCGCATGTGCTCCCGAAATTTTGTTGAGTGTGGCCTTTCTTGGCTTTTTTTCTTGGCTGTATGGAATTTTGTGCAAATCAGTCAGAATGAGTCCCTGTGGCTGAAATATGTAGAAATTGGTATTCATTACATAAATATCCAAACTTATTTAAATGAAAATTCATGTAGTTTTTGGAAAAGTCAAGGAGCATAGAGGCCTCATAATTTCTTTTGAGCTATTAAAAATTTGCAATTTAGAACCTTAAGCATTCAATGTTTCCAAAAGATATAGTCATCACTATAGATTTTAACTGTAGGTAGAATTAAAAAAATAATTTCTGTGAATTACAGAGTCAAATGCCACAGCATGGATGCAAAAGATGCCATTAGGCAGTAATGTTAGGTTGTTCTTCAATGAACAACTTATGTGTAAAATGTTTAAGTTGTGATAATGTTCTTTTCAGGAAGGGGTGTGGGTTACAAAGTTCTCCCCACAGTTTAAAAAACACCCAGAGGAAATCCTGTAATGGGTAACTACAAATGTTGGAGAATTTTAAATAAGGACAAAAAGAGCTGAATCATAATTTAGATATATCTGATCGTCTCACAAGTCTAATGTTATAATTTACTCAAACAAATTTGTATCAAATAATTAGACATCTCATGTCAAGTTGATGTGGGTCTGTGCAGCAATCCAAGCCAGCGCAAACTACAAGCCCAGACAAGTTGCCCAACAAACAAAAAAGATGTGTCGTTTTATGCAGCCGCACATGTTCTACAAAGGTAACATTTGTGCATTCCTCCTTTGCCAAAAATAAACTGGGTAACCAGCATCTGTTATGCATTGTAGAAAGTGTACAAGTGTGTCCACTTCTCTTAACATAAGTTACTAAATACTTAGTAGCTGGGAGGTTCCCGCACACCAAGATTTAGCACTTGTATTTACGTAAAAAGCTTGTTCTGTGAGTGTGCCGTGGCATTCACACAGTTCAGACTGCAAGCTAATATCCATGCTCATTATATCAAATAGATCCATTACGTGCACTTAAGATATGATCCACAGAAAGCCATTTGTGTTCCTCTCAGTCATTCCTTCGCTCATAGACCCGACAGTTCCTCTGCTTTCATGTGCAGCTGTAAAATTCTCACCCTACGAGGCACCATCTGACCCCAGCCTGAAAAATCTACAGTAACTGTCCAAAGAACACAGACCCAAGGAGTCATACTGCTAACTTTGCAAACAGTGCACAGACACAAAAAACAACTTTCTCATGAAAGACTGCCTGAAGGGCAAACAGGTGCTCTTAACATTTGATGAGTGACCTAATGACATGAAAAAGTCATGATTCCTCAAACCATTAGATGAATAACAAAGCATTTTGCCTGGGAATGGGCATTTTCTCTTACACAAAGAGTCACACACTAAGCCACATGTGGTGTTAGAGTCCGATTTTTTTTTTCATAAATTTGTCCCAAAATATCTACAAAGAAAATACTGATGCTTACCAAACATTTCAAGTCCAAGTTTTATATTCCCTGACGCTTTTTGCGGGTGGTGCCGTCCTTGTGGTTAGTCGGTGTAGTCCATGACCACAGTGTTGCTGCCGCTTCACTGGCTTTAAAAAGTGACAAATTATTGCTGGAGTTTCTGCACTAACTCTTTCTTGCAGACTGAGAACAGGAAGTCTCGGTCAAGTATTCGTCCCATATCATTTGATCATATCAGGCAGACTGAGGGAAAGACAGAAGAGAGAGGAGAGGTAGGGAAGATGTAATAAAAGAGCGCCTACAAAGGAAGTGAAGAACTGATAAGTGCTGCATGAAAGTTAAGCATAGTAGGTCAAGCTAGCCTCAATACACAGCTTTTAAGACAGGTGCAGACTTAAACCATACTCACGGGGTGAAGCATTAACTCCAATGGAGTAGGTTTAAACATTAACACAGCATTACATCGTGTATGACTGACGGAGCACAGAAACAACAGAAGTTACTTATAACATAGGAAAATGTTCAGCATTTGAACCAATAGATTGGTCATCAAAAACAAACCAGCTACCTTATACCAAGTTTTTCAGGAAACTTGGGACTTTACGAAACAGAGAGAAAAACACTCACAAAGCAAAATAACATCCCCAAGTGGAAGTTTCCACTTTGTTAGCGCTTTTTATCTTCCTGGTCATCTGTTCCCAACACACATTCTGAGCAAAAGGGTTTCCTGTTTTGCCTCCTTTTGTCACTGTGGTTGTGTTTTGGGGTTGCTAACTTTAGACCCTCTGCTATATTAACATTTACCTTATGTTGTAACAGCATGTTATGTAGAAAATCAGGGACAGGACTGGACATAAACAGTGATGTCTGTTCAGTACAATCTTACGGTATGAACCATCAAAAACATAAATGATTGCCCCAGTGTTAGACAACTTTCCTTACGGAGAGAAATGTTTGACTTATCTTCAAGAAAGTAGAATATCACTACTTGTTAATGCTTTGTCGTTAAGGGATTGCTCCTTTCTCTTAGTTAATAATACACAAATTAAAGTTCTTTTGTGGTGCTAAAAAATGTTCCTGTTCAGACAGAAAGCCAACAGGTTTCATCACAGTTATATTAAATTCAGTCAGAAATGACAAGATGCAAAACTACAGCATGCATTCAGCAGTTCAACACATTTACTATGGTTTATTCTTTCTCTAGTCCAGCAATCAAACTAATATTTCTGCAGCCATTACCCAACTTTTAAAAGTAAATTTTTTAAGATTTGTTGCTAGATGGCTGTTTATTGGAACGGCAGAGTCAAACCTAACACCAAAGCTTCAGTCATGAGTCCCACTTCCTCTACATAGACAAGCACTTGCCTGCTTTTAAAGGACTTCTAAGACTTTCAAGCCAAGAAAATACACCTTATTACATAAAAAACAGAAATATTAATATAAAACATTTTGAATGAGGAGTTCAGAAGTTATGAAACTGTGATTTATATCTCTTTACCTGGTTCTGATGAGTCCAAGCTTAGCTCAGATAAAAACGGAGCAAGATTCGCAAGGTAAGCAAGCTGCTGACCAGCCTGTGTTGTTGAGTTGGTCTGACCACTTTCCTGCCTACCCTGCTGACTTCCCTCCCCTCACTTCGTAAAGTCTGCAACACCCAGCTCCAATAACCCATGACCCACAGGAAGTAGACACAATGGACTGAAAATAACACATCACCTCCCCTGGCAACAAATGCCCACCACAACCCCCCATGCATGCAGCCTCTACAATACAAAACACCTACAACTGCCTGGCTCAAGATAGGCGGACAGAACCAAAAATATCAGCCACTACTCTACAAGCTATGCCCACGAGCCAGAAAGTGCATCGTCCCACTCTGAATTCCCAGCTTGGCTTCTGCACAAGCTCAGGTCAGTATGAGGTCATCTCTCGACAAGATTAGTTTAATAGTGTGAATATTCAGTGATACATTATACATTTATTTGTGTTTCAAAAGACATGAAACCTACAAAAATCGTAGTATACAAAAGCAATTTCAAACAACAGCAACTTGTGGGTTGAGGCAGACTAATGGTGGGCTACTTTCAACAAGAGGGAAAATGCATAGTGAGATGGATGACTTCTCTCTATCCAGGCCTAAAATATATCTGTGGGTGAATTTGTGGGTGCATGTATGTTAATGTGAGTGTTTGGCTTACTTGTGATACAATATAGTGTTTCCCACAGACCAGGTAGCGATTTATGGTGCTTCCAAAGGATTCGATGAGGGAAGTGAGTGTCACAGTGCCATGGTGGCCAGGAGAGTCACTCATCAGGGCGTATGCAGTGTGTGCAGTGGGCAGCATTCAAATACAGTTTGATACGGTGGCTGAGAAGTGCAAAACAAATTCACATATAGAAAACACATTTACAAATTCAAGAACAACATAACATTTCAAAAAACAAATTAAGAATTTAGGAAACAAATATACATTTTCAG
>JAVQJG010217273.1:0-10911 GCA_036024015.1 Craterocephalus amniculus
ACTCAAGTAAAAGTAAAAGTATTCCAAAATAAATCTACTCACACAAGTACATTTTTTTCAAAAATTTACTTAAGTAAATGTAACGGAGTAAATGTAGCTCGTTACTACCCACCTCTGGCAGTGAGAGTATGCAATTATTTACTTCTCTGTGTTAGAAATCTCACTGATGCATACTTTTTTTTCGGTTTGCAGGCTTTTACAAGAGCAGATGGAGCAGTCGCTCTCTGATACCCAACACAGGCTCTCTGTGAAGATGAATGAGCTGCATGCGGCCCACGAGCAGATTGACAAACTTGAGGAGAAATTAGGTGAATTTGCTGCTCTGATTCTGTTTCTCATTAACTCTATGGCTGCTTGGCTGTCTGCTAATCCCCCCCTCTTTCTTGTCTCAGGGGAGCTGAGTCAGCACAGTTCGAAGCACAGAGAGCAAGTAGCTGCCCTTCAGAAATCCGTCTCTACCCTGGATAGAGAGAAGGATGCTCTGCAGGATGAGGTGGACCAAAAGACAGAAAAACTGGTTGTTCTCCAAGAGGAACTAAACAAGAAGGTAACCATCACAACAAAGTACCTCTGAGATTACACCTTTCTGTTAAAACAAGGGGTCACATGTTTATCAAATATTATTCAGTTGCTCACATGTACATTTTAAAAAGTTCATGATTTGTGTATTTATGCATCTTCCAACCTCCCCGATGGCCGTGTTTCAGAATGGATGCTTTTTCTGGCAAATGTGCATCAGTCAATCGCTAACACTCCATGTGTGTGTGAACCAGTGAGTGGGATTGGGATACAAACACTAATGAGCCTCAAATCTTTGGCATTTAGGAAAAGACCCTTGAAGATGTGAGACTCACAGTGAAGAACATGGACAGCTCTCTAGCGTGAGTACAGTGGGTTTTAAATAATCATTATTGAGAATTTTCCTTAATTAATAAACTGTGGTACTAACTTTAATCCTTTCAGCCAGCTGCAAGGAGCATTAAACAGTCGTGAGAGGGAGATCAGCAGTCTGAGGAGGCAGCTGGATGCGTCTCAGGAGGAGCTGGCTGCTTTCAGGAAGGACAAGGAAATCATAATCAGAGAGAACAGGAGGCTGCAGGATGACCTGGCCACAATGACAAGAGAGAACCAAGTCATTACAGATCTTCTATTTCACGAAGTGCTGGCTTGTTTCTTATGCTGAGAAAAAAAAGAAATAAGTTTGTTTTGTCTTTCTGTCCAGGCTGTACATTTGGAAATGGAGGAGGTTTTGCATGAGAAGGATGAGCTAAAGTTGAGGATCCACTCTTACATTTCTGAAGTTTCCAGAATAGAGAAGCTGATGGCAACAAAAGTAAGAAAATACAGTCACGTTCACAGCTATGGCCGTATCTGATAAGATGAGCTTTACCCTCCAGGGTTATGGTTACACTCTGCTGACCATTAGCTGTTGACCCCCAGGAGCAAGAGAATAGGAATTTGCTGGAACAGTTCAAGATGGCGCACTCAGAGATGGAAGAGCAGGATCAGAAACTGCAGAAGGCTGAAGGCCTGAACACCTCCATCCGCCTGGAGCTGCTCTCCTCAGACACGGAGCGCAGAAAACTGCGCGATACCGCCGCACAGCAGGAGAGAGAGATCCAGCAGGTGAGACACGGGCTGAAAAGCTCAGCTAATGTCTTTTACAGCATGACGAAAAGTTTTGTTTTTTTTTTCTTTCCAAAATGTTTTTGATTTAGCATCTTACCTTGCATCCCAATGTTTACGAAGCACATACAGGCACTGCAGGCTTATGAGGCCAAAGTGTCCTCACTGGTCCGTGGGATGTCCCGGCTAGAGGAGGAGCTGCACAAAGCACAGGAGGAGAAGGCGGCTCTCCTCTCAGACGTGGCATCTGTCAGGGAGCTCTGCGTCAAACTGGACTCTGGAAAAGACCTGACTGCACGTCAGCTCACTGCCAAAAGCATGGACCTCGAGAGGGTGAGGCCTGCTGTGGTTTTGACTCCGTCCTAAACAACATTCTTCTTCTGCTTTACTGGTTGCATTTAATTTGCTCGCCTGCAGGCTGCTGGTTCACTAGGAATTTGGTCATAGCTCTGCTTTCTGTGATCAGGTCACAGGTGAACTGGAGGATGTTCGTTCAGAAACGGAGCTACTGAAGAAGCAGCTGGCCAGCGAGAGGTTGACTGTGCGCAACCTGGAGGCGCTACTCTCCACCAACCGGCAGAAAGAGTTCCAAACGCATCTGGCGGCTAGCGAGAAAGAGTCTGAGGTCAAAGTCTTACGCGACAGACTCACCCTGGCAGACAGCAAAACGTAAAGAAATCCAGTTCAGCATACTGGTTTTAAATGAATAAAATTACACTTTTGAAGGAGTGGCTGACTATTTATACGTGTGCAAGCAGCGCAGAGCAAGCCAGAGAGGTGTCCCAGCTCCGTGGCAAAGCATCTCAGCTACAGACGGAGATAGATGTACTGAAAAGACAGCTGACCACCGAGCGCTTTGAACGGTGAGCTTGTTGGTCTTTGCACCAAAGCCATCAGTTTGTTTCCAAGTAATCAGTTGGGTATAATTATATATACCCAACTACCCTATTTTATAATTATAAACAAGTTTATTAGACATAATAATGTACATCCATCAAAATTTCCCAAAAGAAGTGGGAAAGGCTTAAATACATGATTGTCAAAATGTTACACATTACATTGGTTAAAAATTGCAACTTTTCTGTTCAACGTGCTGAACTCTAAACTGAACTTATTTGGTAGAAAGACATCCCACTTTGCATGTCATGCAGCTTAGCTGATATTATGATGTGTTCTGTAACCACAGGTTCATTAGCTGTGTAGTTGGTGGGACAGCAGAGGTCAGTCTACAATAAAGCAGACGTACAGCAGGAAACAAAATTATTTCCCGAGCTTTGAGTCTGATTTTAAATTCTTTTAGGAAACCTGACCATTTTCACACAAAAAAAGCTCATTGTACAAGAAAAATCTCATATGGTACATAGTGTTGAACTTCTCCATAGGATGATGCAAACACAATTTTCTTTGTTAGAAATTACTTCATTGTTTACTGCAATGACCTAAATGGATTTATCATCAACACTGTTGCAGACAACGTATGTTCTCATCACTTATACATTACCTTTTTAATATAGATTTTGAACATTATATAGACCATAATTAATTAGCTCTTCAAATTGTTATACATACATTCATGTAAAAGAATATCACAATCTTGAGGAAACAATCAGACGACTTGTTGCCTTTCTGTTTTCAGTGAAAGGGCAGTTCAGGAAATGCGGAGACAAGGTTTGTCTTTCTCATCCCTGCAAAGCTCATCATCCCTCAGCGCCTCCATCAGTCCTCACCACACCTCCACAGAGCGCTCCATCCTCCGGACTCTCGACCGCTCCAGTGACAAGTCAACAGATAAGTAAGTCGGGTTTTAAAAACATGGAGGTGCAGAACCACATTCTAATTTTAGGAAACATCCTGAATCACGGCAGAGTGGCGATGAAAGCTAAGCTCTAGAGTTCAAAGCTTTTTTCACCTCATGCTAAAACTGTCTTTTTATTTTCTTTTTCAGGAATGTATGCTTCAAGGATTAAAGACGAATGAAGGGTGTGACGAGTGAGTCAGAAAACACTAGAAGCTTGTGCTCCGAGTGTTTAGTCTGGACATGAAATATGAAGGTTTCCACAGACTTGACATGAAATACCCTGTAGCGTAGCTCACAGCTGCCTCATCGCACAGTCCAACCGGTCAGTCCAGTTCAGACTATGCCCACCTGTTTTAAAAACAAATCCAACCTCCCACTTTGCATGATCTAATCTCTGGAAAGATTCCCAGCTTTTCCAACTTGATCTATGTTCAGGATGTTGAAATGTTTGTGTATTATGTTTCATAGATGTGTTTTTAATGATGTTCAAAAGTGGCTAAATTATTTTCTAAATAAAGTATGCAAAAATCTAAAATGGCACAGATGTAGGGTGCAGAGAGATGAGAGAAGGAAAAAAAATCAACCCAGTACAAGATGTGTGTTAGCCTGCGAAACAACTGAATCCCCGAGGCTATCAAACATTCATGTTTTTTATAAATCTCCCTCCATATCAACATCTGCAACATCAATATTGGCCCAACTGGTTTACATACTGTACAAATAAACACTGTTTCCTATTTTTTTTTTTCAAGCTTTAGTGGTTTTAAAGTCTTCCAACAATCAACGTATTGCATGATGTGCAGAAATCTCAAGTAAAACGTGTAACAGCTTTCAGTATAATCTTCCCTAGAAATACAAAATAGTAAAAGTGATAATCTATAAAAATATAATCTCATAATTATAAAACATTGCACCTTTTAATGCCGACAGTGTGCGGTGGTTGTGTTGGGGAGGGGATAAGCAAATAGAGAGAAGTCTAAAATGTATTTGGGCAAGAGTTCCCTCAGTAGCTTCTGAGGCAAGCTGCACAAGTAATAATGTAACGTTTCCGTCGTAACTGGTTTATACCATGTTTGCCTCTCGGGAAAGTGCACAAATGGAGGCGCCCTGATGCGCTGCAGCACGTACTCTGCGTCCTGTTCCAGGTGCTCGTAGGATCCGATGAAATCATAAGAAACGGCGCAAGGTTGGCATAAGTTGTAAACGGGCATCCAGTGCTCATTCATGCGCTCCACGTCCTCGTCCAGCAGGTAACGGACAAACTCTGCAAAGGTCACGTCATCTCCTGTGACAGATGCATCCTTAGCGTAGCCCTTTCTGTATCGCTTTATTATCTCCACACCGTACTTTCTCTGGTAGGACTCGATCTCCCCGAACTTGTTCCTGTACGCAGACAGCAGGCGCTCTATGGGCTCCCGCACAAACATGAACTTGAAGTAGTGGGTGAGGCGGTAGCGGATCTCCTCCGGCTTCAGAGAGGACAAAAAGACCAGATCGCTGCGGTGGTCCATCTTGATGTTGACGTCCACATTCTCCAGAGCTCCACTCAGGACCTTCAGGACCCGCTTCCAGTTGGAGCAAGCCACTTTGGGGACGTAGCAGTAGAGGAAGCGGTACTCGTCGTTCACCAGGATGTGCTGCAGCAGCGTTTTCCTCTGCAGGGGGGTCAGTGATGAGATGCTGTGGGGCATGTTCTTCTGCCCGCACATGGTCTTAATGGTCCGGTTACGGATCTCCTGCAGGATCTAGATATGATAGAAGAGGAATTTAAAATGCATTCAATGTTCAATGTAAACTTCAGATGGCAAGTTGGACCAATTTGAAAGGAAGTCAATGTCTAAGTCACTGAGACTTGGACAGTTTCTGACTCAATTACAAAAGGTGCTGTACACATTTTTTTTTAAAGAATAATTTAAAATAGATAATTTATATGAAAAGCACAACAAATCCAAAAAAGTTTTGATGGTGTGTAAATGTAAACAAAAACAGAATGCAATGGTTTGCAAATCTCACAAACTAGTTTTATTGCCTATAAACAAAAATAATATCAAATGTTGAAACATAATTAATAATTTCTTGGAAAAAATATGCTCATTTTTAAAATGATGGCTACATCTAAAAAAAAAAAAGGCGAAGTAATTGTCACAAATAAAATAACTACAAGATCATATGACTCAGGCAAAGCCTCTCAGTCTAAAGCTGGGCAGAGGTTCAACAATCTGCAACCGACTCCCCCTAAAAATTATGCAACATCAGGAAAATGTTCGTCATATAAAGTTACAGCAAATGAAGATCACATCATTTGAGAAAAATCTGAGAATCAGGGGGGAATCTCTGTGCAGGGGGCAAGACTGAAGGTAGAAACTGGCTGCTCGTGGTCTTTGGGCCCTCAGACAGCACAGCATTAAACAGGCATCCTGAAAATCCCTGTATGGGCATGAAGGGAACTGACCTGCCTGCAGCCCAGATCTTTCACCAAAAGGAAATATTTGGTGTATCATGAAACAAAAATCCAGCAATAAATGTCCAGGACTGTTGAACAGCCAGAAATCTGCATCAGACCAGAAAGGGAAAATATTTCTCTCCCAACTGGTCTCCTCACTGCCCAGGCGTTTACAGTCACTCTTTAAAGACGAGGAGATGCTAAACATGGCTAAACATCCGATGTTGTTTATTAGTGGATGTTGTGGAAGAAACTTGTTTAGATTTGGGAATAAAAAATAAAATTAGGATATTGACAAATTATTGCATTATACAGCATCTCATCTTTTAGGATTTTTTTCACCTGCATCGACATAGACAGAAAACAAAGGGAACCTTTTACTTAAAGCTTTACTGAAACTCGTACTTCAGTTTTTCCACGTGTAACCGGGCAAATTAAGCCTCCTGGAAATACTAAGACGGCTATTTAAAAAACAAACAAATTTGTATTTGCACCTCAAAGAGGCAGCACTTCACAGCAGGTTATAGGACTTTACCTGGGCTTCCACGCCGCTAGCGCCGTGCTTCCAGGTCTGCCGGTCCAGCCGCTTACCGTTACCTCTGGGAGAAGGCGTCTCCATGCTGTTCAGCATTCCTTTCTCTATCATAAGCAGCAGGCCTCCGGATGCTACGATCACCAGGAACGTCAGGACCGACGGTAGCACGGCGGAGCTGCGGCGGACGGATCCAGAGCTCACCGTGGTCCTAAAGTTTATCACCGAGTTGCTCCGCACTGCGTCGCTCCTCTTCCTCCCGTGGTCCTGCCTTCGTGGAGACATATTATAGTCCTGGTTCCCTCTGTGGTGTTTACCAGTTTCTTGGGGGGAAAAAAAGTTGAGCGCTGACTTGGTCTGAAAGTTGCCGCTTGTTACCACGTACTCACTCACAGTTAAGTTCAGTCCTGCTTGGAGTTTGCAACCATACGACATTTCCTGTTTCTACTGGCGCAACAAAATCATTTTGACTGCCTCCCAAAACAGTTTTCATGCTGATTTAAAAAACTTGTGGAGGGATTAGTGTTGTTTTCTTTATGCTGTATAATTTCTTATATATATTTGCTGTGTGGAATATTTTCGTCAAAGCAACGCTGCTCCTCGTCGCCCCCCCCCCTCTCAGTGTCAACTGGGAGATGTAGTTTTACTCTTTTTTTCTTTCTGTATTATATTAGTTTCTGTTTTACCTTTTTAAAGCTTCTGAAATCCAAATTTTCTCCATGAACCCACAACTTTAAAATATATTGACTTTAATTTTTCCTCTCAAAACAGTTTCACTCAAACTGCATCTGTAATAATCAGTGAGTTAGACTTCAGGTCACACTTGTCCTAATGGCCAACTTTAAGTTTGTTTTACCTCGTTTTGAAGCTTCATTCAGTTTTACATCAAACTCCTTCAACATTTAATCAGGGCAAACAGCTCTGAAGTAGGTCCTGTGCAGACATGCCTTACAAAGACACTTGAACCTTTCAGTTTGGGGCAGCTACTCTGTTTATTTTCTTTTCCAGGTAATGAACAAGAGCTCAAACTCTGAACATGTCACTCAGCTCTCAGCGACTGATTCATCAGGTTCAAGAATCCAAAATAAGGCGTCATTAACCAGAAGACTTATCACTGTCAACTGAACTTACAATCAGTCATCTGATCAATTATTTAACAAATTAATTCGTTTATAAAATAGATATTTTTCACAGAATTTCCATAGTTTCCTTTTAAAGGTGTGAGTTCAAATAACAGCTTAGATTTACAGCCAGAAGAGTATTTCAATCATTTGTTTAGGTCTTTAACGACGCGTATATAATTTAGCACAATTTATGTGAACAAAACTGAAGAAACCGATGTAAATTCTGTGTCTGATTCATCCAGTTGATCCTTAAATTTCATTTATTCCTCACCTTGTTTCAGTAGCATATCATGTTCAATGGGTGGCCAAGATGAGAAGTTTGTGTTAGCACAAACTAATGTCCAATCAATTCAGTTGTTCAACTTAGCTTGAGTTATTTTTCAAGTGACATTTGCTCTGCTTTGCAGAGCAAAATAAGAACATGAAAGGACAAAAATTACAAGAATTTTAATAAAATAAAAACAGTAAAGCTAGAAAATGACAACAATATAAAAGCAAGTTGCAAATAACAGATATTAAAGAGCAATAAGACAGTTTACCCTGTGAAGTCTGATTTCGATAAACTATTTTCTTTGTTTGTAATCTACTTTTAAAACTATTCAATTCATTCAAGGACAACATGTCCTTAATGTTAATGTTGCCTATAAGGTGACACACATTGCATTGCCTAACTAATAATTTAATCCCTGAAGTGTTTCTCCAAGATAAACCTAATGAAGTTCTAATATTAAAAATGAGAAATGTTCCTTTTTATTACCAAATAAAGAGAATCTAGAATTAATTGACAGAAAAAGAAAAAAAACCAAGTTCAGTCATAGCATGTAGCCTAATTTTGAGACCGCATAACAGTCCAGACACAATGCATCCCTGCAGACCTCAGAGCAGCCACTGAGTCTGTGTGTCGGTCTGTGTGTTTTAGTTTTTCTTGAGGTGGCCCCAGCGTTTCCATTCATCTCTCAGATTATTTTTAATGAGTTCCTATAAGCACGCGCTTACGTTAGCCATCAGTAACGTGCTGGCATCGTGACAGTCCGCACTGTACTCCGCCGCTCGCGCCCCTCTCCCAGCCACACCCTCCTCCCTTCTCCATCTCCATCTCGCACGCGTGCAGCTGTGCGGGGGGCTGTCGGTCGGTGCGTGCGTCCCCGCCGTCGTGCACCCGCAGCATCAGCAACACAAAAGGGCTCGGAGCTGCCGTGGCAGGGTTTACCTCACCACCGATCCGACGGGAGGAGCCGCGTCTTCAGACAAAAGCCGGTGGGATTTTCTTTCCTTCCCCTCCACATTGTTTCTGTTAATGCCGTTTTTATATATAAAAATATATAAAAATATTATTTTCACGAAGCTGGTGACCTTGTCACTGCATCCCACCTCTCATTTACAACTGAACTGCTGAGATCTTTGCTCCATCCATCCCACATGTGTGTGTTTGAGTGGGCGCTGATAATTGGGCTGAGACTTTGGCCAATTTGATCCGACGTGAAATGCGCAAACGCCGTGTCAACAGACCGGATTGAGGCTAATGTTTCTCCTCAAACCCACCCCCAAAATAAGGGTTACCAATTCCGCGCCATTTGAGTGTCATCTGTGATCATATGTATGGAAAAAGAGGCCGGATTCTTTGTTCTCCGCGCGCATGTGAGGTTGCAAATAATAGGATGCAATCCCTGCGCTGCAGCATCCGATAATCTGCCATTAACGATTATGTATTGATTGATGCCTTTAGGGTCTATGTGGATGTAGTCGTTCTCCATGTAGTACTCCGAAATGTCAGGATGTTTGGATCAGCTCGAAAGCGCGCGCGGTCCATATGGTGCGGGCCTACATGTGCGCATAAGAAATAATTAAAATTATTATAAGCTGGATTCGATTTTGCATGCATCATTTTAAGGCTCTGAAATCGATGCTCGCATCCGCTGCTTCCATCAGTGGATTCGGTGCTGAGGCTCAGACAGGGAGAATGGATGGCTGTCTGACAGGGATGAATTCACGCGCTGGTAATGTTTTTTCTCAGGCTGCTGATGCTGAGTAAACTGGCCCTTTTTATTGCTTGACTGACAGGCAGATGTAGTATGTAGGCCTAGCTGCTACCACCTGGAAGCTTTAGACACTTGGGTGCTCTGGTGCCATTTCAGGTGCATTTGCTTCTCTGGAAAGATCCATCACTTCCTGATGGAGTATAATCCACCACCTTCAGCCAGACAGATGGTTTTGGAGTCTCAGGTTGCTGATGTGTGCTGTAAACAACAACTATAATCTCACCACATAAATACTGGCAAACGGACATCTTCAAGGTGCTTCTGAACTTTGTCAATACCACACATGAATCAGTTTCATCATCCAATCACTGCATTCTGTATTAAAAGACTGGCAGTCACTGGGCAGCACATTACATCAGCATATGTCTGGTTTGCATTCAAAACTGAACATTAGCACATCACTGAAAGAGTTCTTTATACTGATCTGGGTGAAAAGTGTTTTTTGTTTGCTGCAGATCTTAAAACTTTCCTGCAGGCTTCACCTTATTGGGTTTTCTGTAATGAAACTGGCGCCTGTAGTTTTTTAAATTATATTGTAGTAATAAAATTGTATCATAGTCATAAAAGCAGTCTGTTCCAACATTTTTACAGCACAAATAGTACTTGATCCTGGTTATTTGGTGTGCATACTGTGTGGCCTGTAAATCAATTTTTTGGCAAAACCATAAATACTTATTTAATTTTTTGTTTTTTTTAGGTTTGAAATTAAAAGAAAAATGTAGGAAGGATAAACACATCTGTTTCCAAATTTTTTGCTTATATTGTTTGTTTTTGTATTTACTGCTATTACAATACTCTGACTAATTACTATGTTATGGGAACCTAGAATAAAAAAGATGCCGTGCCTTCATTTGATCATAATAAATTTGTAAAGGCAGCACCTCAAACTGCAGCCTTAATCGGCAAATATTTAACTTAATGGGCAGGAAATAATATAAATCTTTCCAAACCAATAAAATATCTAAAATGATACAAAATGATTGAAAGTAAAATGTGTAGAAATTGAAAAAAAAATAATAATGTGATTAAAGTCTACTATGTAATTTCTTTTGAGGCCTGTCCTAATTATTCAGTCCTGTGTGATGCAACTAATCAACTCTACAGAAATCTGTTCACTAGTCACAAAACACTTGCACAGAAGATTTTCTTACCACACGTAATACACCTTAGTGTATTTTGCTCAAGCTGCTTTTTGCATGAAATGTAGGTCAGGAATATCCAGGAGGTTGTAGATTTAATGGATGCTTTTTATACAAAGCAACACATACAGGTTGCATGGCATTGTTTTTGTGTGTGTGTGTGTGTGTGTGTGTGTGTGTGTGTGTGTGTGTGTGTGTGTGTGTGTGTGT
>JAVQJG010217277.1:0-15095 GCA_036024015.1 Craterocephalus amniculus
GAGAATTTCCACATTTTGGAGAGCATGATACCTGTGCCACCTCCTCGACCAGTAGAGCGAGGAGTATGGGTAAAATCTGCATTTGAAGATAGGGCGGCTGGTGTAGCAGTGTTCTCAGTTTCTCAGCCCCTCTTACTTGTAGGGTTCCCCAGGGGTCCATTCTGGGTCCAATTCTGTTCTCTCTTTACATGCTTCCACTGGGTTCCATTCTTAGAAAGTATGGTATCTCTTACCACTGTTATGCTGACGATACTCATATTTACATTCCCCTGAAACAACAATCCCAAACTCCCCTTAACTCATTGATACAATGTCTGCAGGATATTAAGTCCTTGATGGCGCTAAACTTTCTTAAACTAAATGAAAGAAAGACAGAAGTTGTGTTCATTGGACCCCCAAACCACCTTTCTAAGCAGAGTATTAACCTCGGTCCCTTGCTGCCATATAAAAAAACATTCACGAGAAACCTCGGTGTTATCTTTGTTTACGCCTTGTTATTTGACAGGCACATAAACTCTGTGGTTAGAGCCCGTTTCTTCCAGCTTTGAATCCTCTCTAAGGTCAAGCCTTTTCTATCTTTTTCTGATCTTGAGAAGGTCATCCATGCATTTGTCACATCAAAACATGATTATTGCAAAAGCCTGTACTCAGGTGTGCGTCATTCCCTTCTCTCCAGGTTGCAGCTGGTTCAAAATGCCGGTGCCCGCCTCTTAACTGGAACCTGCAAAAGAGGCCCCATCACACCTGTGTTGGCCTTCCTGCACTGGCTCCCTGTTCATTTTAGGATTGATTTAAGATTTTATTGTTTGTTTTTAAGTCCCTCATATATTTCAGATCTTTTTAATCCTCACACACCCTCTAGATCACAGAGATCTGTTGATCAGCTCCTTCTTGCTGTCCCAAAATCCAGACTGAAGCAGAGAGGGGACAGAGCTTTTTCAGTCGTTGTGCCCAAATTATGGAACAGCCTCCCCCTCCACATCAAGACCTCAGAATCAGTTTTTAAATCTCGTTTAAAGACTCATTTTTATTCTATTGCTTTTAAACCACACTGAGAGTTGGTATTGTTATGCTTTGTTAATTTTTTTAACATATTCATGTTTATTAACATTTGTGCAGCACTTTGGCTGACACTTGTTATTTGAAAGTGCTTTAAAAATAACGTTGACATGGACATACAGAACTTTACCCGATGAGCTAGTAGTACTAGCCTCTTCTTTATCTAATCTAGCATTTAGTTCATGGAGAGCTTCCACATGTCTCCTGTTGCATGCTGTACATTGCTGTACATTTAGCTTTCAACTTACACTGTGCAGCTTGGTGGTTTCTTCCACATCTCTAGCATTTCCTGTTACTATGAATCCGTGCTTCCTTCTTTTCCTTGGTGAGATTGCTTAAGTTTATACACCCATCAAGTAGTGTTGGTTATTGCTGCAGTACAGGCAGTATATTTTGGGTTTCTGATGATTAGTACCAGACTCAGAGGAGCTGTGCGTAGCCAAAGGTGGAGCAATTACAGATGCAGTACTGGAACCAGTGTTAAGCAGGACAATAGAGGACTTTGGGTTTGTACGTTTGTCTTGATAGCGCTCTCTCTTCTGACCTGATCTCTCCTTTAGACCAGTCATTTCTACTTCACTTTCCTGCACCTGGACCTCAAATTCCAACCAATCTGAGAAGTCATAGAGTGTGGGCACCCTTTTTTGCTGGGACAGAGCATAGTGACTGAAATCCGTCCTAAGAGCGTGTGGTAACTTGGATGTAAGTTGAGTGACATTGGAACCACAGTTCAATTTGATCTCTCCACTCTGTCCCAGCTGATCCAACATCCCCACTAGAGAAATGATGTCTGATTCAGAGTCTGATTTGTGCAGAGAGGCTGCTCCACCCATAGCTTCTATTGGTGGGCTGTGAATGTTGTTTGAGGATGCCTGATGCTCTTGGACTTGAGCAGGAGCAGGTTGCTGAAGTTTGCTTATTACTTCTGTGAGCCTCAACATGTTTTCTCTGCAGCTGCCTGTTCTCCTGTCTTATCTCTTTTATTGCTGCAAGGACACATCTACTTGTGTTGAATTATGATGAACTGCAGTAATCCTGTCACTTGCAGTGTGGAAGGGTTTCATTCTGGCATATTCCTCATAACTTTGTGGATGCCCACTTGGAAGGGAATGTTGTCTCCCTGGATGAAGAGGGGTCATCCTGCAAGAAACATCACTGTATCTTACAGCTTCTTGGCGTTCACAGGGAGATGGGGCTCTTTGCTGACTTGCATACTCAACACTGGAATCCTCCAAATAAAGTGGCTGACTTAACTGTCTCTTTGGTCTAGTAACTTGCTCATCATGTTCCATTGTGGCTCTAGGAAAAGACCAAGACATCATCTTCTCGCGGCAACTGATTAGATCCAGCTCGAAGGACCATTGATTGTTCTGATGAATATATGAGGTAATGGAGTGTACAGCCACCACAGTGATCCATGGTCTAAAATAAAGAACAATAAATAATTAAATTCAATTCAACTTTATTCGTATAATGCCGATACATAAAGTAATCTCAAGTCGCTTCACTGACAATCAGTTTAGGCAATCTGATTGTCATACATCATGTATACATACACTCGTCCTAAAAATTATTCATAGCCCTGTTAACTTTTGTGTTTTTATTTCTGTGATTAAATGAATGCTTTTTTTCAAGTTTGTTTGTAAGATATATGTGAAAAATATAATAAGGGACACCTTTCGTCAAACTCATCTAGAGTTTGACGAAACGTGTCCCTTATTATATTTTTATGTGACCAGCAAGTGAAAGAATAATTACAACACACAATTAGGGAAATATTCAATTTCAGGGGTATTTTATCAAAGGCTTTTCAAAAAATAACATGTTCAAAATTATTCATACCCCAGGTTTCCTTAGCCAAAACCCCAAACAAAATATTCTCTTAATAGACAGCAAGATGTTTCAAAGGACTAAATACCTTTTTGCTTGCGAAATGTTAATTTATGATTAGAAATTGCATCTTTTCCGAGGAGTATAAATAGAAGAAAGGTGTTCTGGTCATATTCCGCTGATGATAATAATGACCAAGAAGAAGGAGCTCAGTGAGGACCTCCGTCAATGTCTCGTTGATGCCCACAATGAAGGAAAGGGTTACAAGGCCATTTCAAAGCAGTTTGATGCCCCTTTTACAACCATTCAGAGCATCATCAACAAGCACAAGAGGTTCTATGTAGGGCTGTCCCGATCCGATACCAATATCGGGTATCGGTGCTGATACCAACAAAAAAAACACGTATCGGAAAGTATCGGCCTGCATTCAAATATGCCGATACTATTGCCGATACCAGGTGATCAACATTTTCTATCCAGCCTTTTTACCTCAGCACCCTTTACGAGATCGCCCTAGTTCATTTTCTACAGGGTTTACTCAGGTTGTTTCTTCTTAAAACAGAAATGTGATGTGTGTTACACAGAGTCTTTAAATTCATTAAATTAACTCATTGGCTAATAACTAATGACAAAATTTTTCTCACACCTTCTGTTCTGGACTTTATCAGTTACACCTTAAGGTTTTGAGGTGAGGTTTGACACAATATTTTGCTCTTAACAAAATGTAAGTATCGGTATCAGGTATTGGCTGATACTCAACCCTCTGTATCGGTATCGGTATCGGTATCGGAAGTGAAAAAGTGGTATCGGGACAGCCCTAGATGAAACAATTTCCACAATACAGATTAAAAAGGATGCACAGTTGTAATAATATCATCTCACAATAACAGCTGATTTTCTATGAAGTCTGGAATCGTGAATTAATACTAATGCAAGCATTTATGTAACACGCTCAGTGTGTCAGTCTGATTCTTCTCTAATGTGGTTGTTTTCAAACCATGTTGTGCAATCTGTGTCTCCTGTGCTTGTCTCTTGTTGCAATAGATACATTTCCTTATATCTGTGCATGCCTAACACTACTGATGTTGGCATTTACCTGTTTAAATTATTATATATATAATTTATATATATTTTTAAAATGCCCCCTTGTGCTTGCCTCCCTTTTTTTCAACTCTTGGGATGGGCTGGAACAAAAGACACCTCAAAATCATCTATCTGTTTGACTCCCTGATGAAAGCTAGTGGACTGAAATGTGTTTGTGTGTTTTTAAAGGTCACTTTGACTATGCCAAAGAAATAAAGGCATTTTAGTTACGTTTAAAGGAGAATGCCTTGGATTTTGCTGTGCTATAGTTATTGATTGTTAGTAAACAAATGTCACCTCTATCTTTTCAGATGTTTCTGCCATTCCTGCGGAGAGCAGCAGAAAGATGCTCCAAAGATGAAAACAGTAAATATATTTAAAAAAAATTCTGGCAGATTTAGTCATTGAAGAAGGGAAGGAAAGTTAAGAAATTATTTCTGATTTTTAAATATTAATTGGATGTTAAGAAAGTGATGTGTCAGTTGACAGTTGTAGTTTCATTTCATGCAAGGTTTGGTCAAAATATCCTCTGGGCAAAAAGCCAATCATATTGGCAGAAATGGTCAGCAAGGTAACCAGGAAAACACAAGATAAATTTGTTCTCCCGTCTGTCCTGATAAAAGAAGAGGTAAAGCTCATTAGTGGTCTCTGAGCCAGACACTAAATAATGTGATACAAAGCAAACACCAACAGTCTACCGGACTGAAAACGAGGTGCAGTCTGGCCTGCAGGTGACAGCAGAACACATTGTCTCTCTGTGACAGAAGTACTGCGGAAAACTATCATGCTTTATCTCAAGGCCTGAACTGGACTAACAGGATCACTAATACATGGTTAGTTTCATTTTCACTGACCTCGAAAAGCAGGTCATGACACCACACATTATTTACTTCATTGTTAAACTGTCAGAGAAAAACTTCCAGGCACAGCCCTAATGCTGAAAGAAAAATGTATCAGAGAGAGACAAGAGATATTGAAAAACTTTTTAAATCTCACTTATTCCAGTTTAAAACCATTTGATGGTTTTCCAGAAGGCCCCAAAATATTCCCATCTATGTATATTTAAAAAATAAGTTAATAGTCAACATCCAATTAATATTTAAAAATCAGAAATAATTTTACACATATACACATACATACAAACTAATCACTTGTAGTGCAACCTGGTGGTCTTATGGATCCATAATATAACTGGAAAAAAAAAACTACCAGAATTTCCAGCTCCGCCTATAATTAGAAACAATTGAATGTGGTTGAATCTAGTAAAAAAGTCAAATATCACAACTCTTCTTCAAAATAAAATGATCACATTAATTATGATTCTTTTAAACTGTAATGACAGTTGGATTGAAATATGTAGTTAAAGGACATTTTTAGGCAGAAATGTTCCCAGAGGTTGTATCTGATACTACATAAAATACTTGTGCAGGTAAATCAGGTTTGTTGCTGATCTTTGATACATCCAAGACTCTCACTGCCGCCAAAGTCCCACTCCCTGAAATTTATTATATGGAAAATCATTCAGTTTTAATGCAATCAGTCAAACAATCAAACTGAGCAGATCTGAATTGTTTAAATCATTTCTGAAAGAGAAAACAGACAAAAATATTAAAGTGTGATGATTTTGTAGAAGTTCTTCTGGAAATTTGAGGCCATGAAGGTCACCAGAAGGTAAATTTGAGAAGGCAAAAAAATGTTAAAACAATAACCTTCAATCATATCAAGTCACAAAAGGCATCTCTAATTTTGTTTTTTAGGACAAAACCTGGATATTCTTCATGTTGTTTCTGAGGAATGTTTTACAGATGATTACTTGACATGTGAATTATCTATTGTTTCAGTTTGCTTGGATTTTTACGGGTCGTTGATCCCTGTATTGATGTAGCTTTAAGTATTTTTACAGCTCTAACTCATCCTTTTTCATCAGTGGATGACTTCCTGCTGTAAAGATAAAGAAGTTTTGATAAGTCTTATGTCAGAACAGGAGCAGGGGATTTCATTCTGCTCAGCACTCTGAATCATGTTTGTTCTGTACTAGAAGGTGCAAACTTCTCCATTAACGATGCACCCATGTGACATTTGTTTTTAAGTCATGATGAAAGTCTGTTTTTCTGTCCGTGTATCAGGTGGTAAAATGTCCTGCAGGAGGTCGGCCATCATCAACATCTCCACTGCTATCTCATCTATAGAGAAATGTCCCGAGACCTTTTCAGTGGTACCGATGTACCCTTACCGGACCAGTAAGGTACTACTGGTTTGCCCAAACTCCGCCTGAGAGTAGAGGTCAGGAGGTCAAGAATAACACAAATTTGACCTTAGCTTCTTTACTTTTGGTCTGAATTACAGTAAACAAATCAGGATTGACTCATCTTTTTTTTTTCTCCAAAGAGATTTATTGGGTTACTGATCTTTAAATTTAGGGCACAGGTATTACCATCTTATTTAAAAATATATATTTAAAGGAGTTTAACATCTTTTAATTCCTGTAAAATGATCATTTAAAGATTTTATGACTGATTGTGTACCTTATCTGCCGCCACCAGGCTGCTCTGAACATGCTGACTCGCTGCCAAGCTGAGGACTTTAAGATCAACAACATACTGGTGACAGCCATCCACCCAGGCTGGGTCCGCACTGACATGGGAGGGGAACAGGTGACAGGGAAGGTAAACTGTTTTTTATCCACAGTGATGTCCTTCAAGTACAGTAAGCTTCTTTTTTCTTACTATTACTTAAAAAAGTGAATATTGGGTTGTACATGACAGTATAGCTCACTAAGCTCAAAAGCACAAAAACTAATGAAATAAAATGTAGTAAAAACTAAACTTAATGCTGAAATTGATGCATCAAAGTAAATATTTTGGGGAATCAATAATATGTTCATGACAGATTTAAACGGATCCATCCCCTGCCACCAAACATTTGTTTTTATGAAAAAAAAAAACATTTTTCCTTTTTCTCCTAAAAAACAAAGGGGACATCAAGTCATCAAGATGGCATCTAAAATGTTTAAAATATCAAAATCTTTGAATGATTGGCAGTTTCAAGCAGAACTAAATTAAGTTAATTTAGTTTTCAGAACAAATCAGGAAAATATCAGTCTGTTAAATGTGGGGAGTTTTGAGCTCGCCCTTTATATTCTCTCTGGGTACATCGGCTTCCTCCAAAGACTTGCATGTCATGTTGATTGGCCACTAAAGTCTAGTGAGTGGTTGGTGTGTGACCTGTCCCAGGTGTACCATGCATCTTGCCTGGAAGCTGCAGGTAGTCTCCACATTTCAGTTCACTGCATGTGTTTAAAACCATAAAGATGAGAAGCGTTGTCATGCTGATAAACTAAAGTCATTTTAACAAAGGAAAAAACTAAACATAAACACAACTTTTGTTTCTTCTCTCTGCTGTTTTCTCTCCCCCAGGCTCCTCTCAGCCCCCATGAGAGTGTAATGAGCATGCTCAGTGTGATCTCATCGCTTAGCAACAAAGATAGTGGGATGCTTCTGGACTGGCAGGGCAAAATGATCCCCTGGTAGATGAAAACTACAGCAGCAAACACAAAGGCTTTATCTCTCAAGTAAATGTCTGAAATAAAGTGATTCACGGTGCTTTCATCGCCCTTAGCTTTTCCTTTTTTTCTGTCACATTATTATGTCTCATTTAACTTTTTTGTTTTTTAATTGAATGTCATTTGATGGAACTGCATATAAAAAACATACAAGTCATTTTTATGATATAAAAAATACGAAATTGGTACGTGCATATCTAGTCCCTCCCCTGTTATGAAGCCCCTAAAAAGCACTGGTGCAACCGATTTCCTAATATAATGAAGTCAACTTGTGTGGAGTCAGAGTAACACACGATCTGTCAGAGGTTCACACCTTTTCTGAAGGGCCTCAGAGGCCGCAACACCATCATGAAGACCAGGCAACTTTCCCAACAAGTTAGGGACAAAGTCAAGTACAAGTCAGGGATGGGTTTTGAAAAAAAAAAAAATAATCGAATGTTTGATGATCCTGGAGGAGATGCAGTCGTCCAGCAGAGGCCACCATAAGCCCCACACTCCACACAGCTGGGCTTCATGGAACAAAGGCCAGAAGAAGGCCAAAACTAACACTAACTAAAAATAAGGCAGATTGTGAGTTTGCACAACGGCATGCGGGAAACTCTCTTCATGTATGGAGCAGATATAAGAATAAGGGGATATAAGGGAGATATTCCTGACTTCTTTTGTAAAGAGGAAAGACTCAACCCCTGTACCAGCAGCCAGACAGCTCCCAGTGTGGAGCACCTGGACCAGCAGACAGTAAAGCAGACTTGCTCCTGTCACGAGAAGCAGGAGGACATCTCTGTCACACCCAGGATAAAATATGGACTTATGTTCCCACTAAGGTTCAAAACTGGGAAACAAGGAAAGTATTTGAACATATCTGAAAGCCTGAAGTTACATTTATGTTCTCAGGTAGTAAATGGTCCATATTTGCATTGTTTTCTTTTTATAAATGTTCGAGAACAACATCAGGAGGAAGTTGCAGAAAGAAATGTCAGAAAAAGCCTCACTCTTAGATGAAGGCTTGTAATTATTATATACATTCAAAGCAGGTTTCAGTAAAATTACTGTTTGTGAAGTTTATATGTAAATTCATATTTGTGCATTTTGATCTTTTTTTTAATTTACTGTTTAAGCACAAACTTTATTTTTTTTTAATCTTGCTTCACATTATCCTTTTATTGTCAGTCAGCCTGTAGCTCAGGGCGAAGAGTCAGTCAACCAGTCAGGAGGTCGGTGGTTTGAGCCCAGGTTTCTCCACGTGCTGAAGTTTCTTTAGGCAAGGCACTGAACCCCACATGATCTCTGATGTGTTCACTGGCATTTGAATGCATGTGTAGACAAAAAGCATTGCGGCTTCATTTCCTACCTTTAAATCAAGGTATAAGACAGTTACCAGAGGTGCAAATTGGTCTCAAATGGTACAAACTGCAAAGCAACAACTTACAAAACCTCCGGAACAGTAGTGCCTTTCAGGCATCATCCCAGTCACCATCATTTATGCACAACAGAGGAACACAATCATTTACCTTTCTGACCATATGACCCCCTTAAAAGTGCTGCTTCCTCTGACCCCCAGGTATAAAAGTCCAGCTCCACCACGGTTTCCTGGTAATACGAGTACTTTTGTCTATGAAAACCAGACGTTATTTGGACAACAGAGAAAAAATGAAATGCAGCTTTAATTGCATCTGTTTCTTTAACCTCTTACACTTTTCTGTAATACATGCCTCTTACAAAACAACAGAGATACAGTTTTCCAAACACCGCCGTCATGACTGGGGCACCTACAGTACTGCAGCTGTTCAGCCGGGACGACAGTCCTGGCCGCGGCGTCACCTGCTCAGGTGAAATTACCGCTGATCCAGCACAGCATCAGGCCGTCAGGCAACCTCCGAGGATGTGTGTGCGCTCCAGTGTGTGTTTTACAGTCAGTCTTTGTCTTTAGAGGAGCTCAGACGCTCTACAATATAGATTCACACATATCAACTGGAATTTAGACATCCATAATAATCATACAGGAAATCAGAGCCATAATTAAACCCTATAGCAATATTAATAATAATAATTGATATGGTCTAAAAGCTACGCTTATCTTTCATCTTCTCTGTCTTCAAAAAAAAAACATTCAGTTTTTATTTATATAGTGGAATTTCAGTTTTTCTGGTTTATGTCTCTAAACTTAAATATTTACAGTGATTATTTTACAGCCCGTCCGAGATTTCATGTTCCTTTGAGCGTGTGTGGCATAACGGAGCGAGGAGAGCGTCCCCGGTCCCAGAGGGGTCTCAGACCCCCGGGGTCCAGGGTCAGGAGAGTCAGACAGGCGGAGCTCCTACATCAGCAGCAGCTGCCCCAGCACCATCCTGAACTGCTGCGTGCAGCCCGCCAGCTCCCTCACCCTCTCCGTCATCTCTCTGGCTGCTCCGGGCGAAGGATACTGAAGCGCCGCCGTCTTCGTGCTGATGACGATGTCTTTGAGTTTTTCACACAGGGTGTTGCTGCTCTGGGCCACGTGGGTCCTCACCTCCGGACACTTGGCCTGGCGGGACAGCGTGTCGCCGATAAACACCAGCTTGTGCGCGCTCAGGATGACGAACTTGCTGTGCGCCACGAAGATCTTTGGCGGCTGGTTGGAGTTGACGGCGGTGAAGAAGGCATCGATGGCGTTGGTTACCGTGGTGATGTTCTGCTCACACTGTTCCTGGTAGAAGAGGAGGAGCTGGCGGTCGCCGTGGCACAGTTTGGATGAAGGGTCCGCGGCACCGTTCTTGGCCAGCTGATTGGCCTGAGGGTGGTTGGAAGGAGGGACCCAGCCTGTCATGTCGTTGTTGATGGGTCGGCTGACTTCCTGCTCTAAGCGTTCAAACTGTTTGATCTTCGAAAGGAAAAGAAAAGTAGAAAATATTTACCAATAATCAGAATTGATTAAACCAATTAGTCCAAGAAAAATAAAATCTGATTAAAGATCATAACTGGGTTGATGTGGATAAGATGAAACTATGGAGTGAGACTCTTTCATTGTGTTTGGACCAATAATAACGAAGCAACATGACGGAATCACTTATTGATGAACAAATTGTTCTTAGAGTTTCATTTATGTAGATAGTAAACCAAACTTTGGCTTTGACAACTTCAGAGGCCAAAATCCTGACTAGTTTGGTATGAAACTTAACTGTAATCTGTAATGTCTGCTGCTCCATCCTGATATTGAATGCAAATAATTAAATACATCAGATCTCCAACTCTCTGTGAAGTGTACTCTTTTACTAAACATGAAGTAGCAATACAGAATTTCTTTCTGTGGCATTTTTTAAACAAGAAAAAGAAAACATATTAATTTATTTTCATTATTTAATAAATGCTTTATGCAAGAAAATATCTATTATGAATTTAAAATTTAATATTTCAGTATTAAACTCAGTTGTTCATTGCTATTACTTTTCAAAAAAAATAAAAATATATTTTTTAATGTGTTACATTTATATTAAGAAAATCTCTTTTTATTCATATATATATATATATATATTTTTTAAAATTTATATATATATATATTCTATTAAAACAAAACAGAAGCAGACACTGAGGTACCTGCTGCTGTTCCAGTTGTGTCTTGTTGTGTCGGATGATGTTGCCTTTTTCCAGCAGCTGTCTTTGGTTCTTCTCAAACTCCTCTTTTCCCTGACAGAATGACACACACAGTTATACCAACTGGATAAACACATGGAGAGCTGCCTTAAAAAAAAAACTTGACATCTTGTTTATTGTTTTTAAACTGAATCACAGCTCCCGCCTCATCTTCATCACCTGCTCACACACGGTAACTCAGTTTCCATGACCATGAGGCGTATGAAGATGTGCATGAAGGCCATTATCATCATCATCATCACAGCCAAAGTTCCTCCATCAACCGTTTCATAAATGCTGCTCTTCAGCTCTGAACACACATGAAACTAAAGTCGTCTATGTTTGTGCTTTTGACACACATGAACAAACAAAAAACTAACAGTGACGCCAGTATGATCTCAGCTAATATTCCTTTATACTTTGGATGAACATGTAGCAGAGCTTAAAGTGAATCTTTCTTATGTGGAACAGTGTGTGTGCACTAGAGTTGCTGCTATGGCGCCACCTGCTGGAGAAAACCACTGCTGCAAGCCCAGGTTAAACAAAATGATAGTAATAATTTGCAGACCTGACTGGCACCCTTTCGCTGAGACTTGTTTTTAAAATTAAAAAGAACAAATACAAAAAACTCATATAATCTATATAATCATCATGTAAACATTGTCCAGACCTTCAGAAAACAGAGCAGCAAAGGTTCATGGGAGTGCATGGCAGTGTTCTGGGAGTATATGTATGAGTTTTAATGATTGATACAAGTGTCAGTTCCCAAAGCAAAATAAAACATGGGCTACTTCCCCAATTCAACTGAGAAAAACCCCAAAGCACGCGGCAGAAAGATGCCCGCTCAAGCCGAAAAAACTTATCTTTTCTAAATAACCTGGAACTTCAAGAGTCCTTTCCTATAACAGAGCCAAAGGAGTGGACCTGAGCAGAGTTTTCTCTGCTGTAATATCAGTTTAGGCAAAGTTTAGACAGACTGTGAAGTTTCTTCCAGGCGTTTGGTACACTTTATGCTAATATACTGGCGCTAATAGAGATTATCAGCACTGCAAGCATCAGGATTAGGCAATGTCCTATTTTAGCTCACCTGGTAGAGCAGTCATCACATGGCTTTGCTGCTCATTATAATCATAACAACCTCAATGTATTAATAATTATATGAAAGCAAAATAAAAAGAAAGAAATAAGAGGAAAAAGACAAAATAAAAAGACTGCAATGAAATTCAATGCAAATAAATATTAAATTAATAACGATAATTTGAAAAATAGATGAATGATATAAAATAAATACATAAATAATAGTAAACAAAAATGGGTAAAAACATAAAAAGAAACAAGGACAGATATTCTTATTATCACTAATGAATGTGTATGGGTACTAAAGTTAGGATTTGGCTACTGAATGTTGCAGTTCTGCGACGTTTCAGAATAAGCAGCGGCAGACAGCAGGTGGATGGAAGAGGTTAACTTTCTCACTAATAACTATAAATGCTGCTCATAGTCAAATAAAATGAAGTTTAAATGACTCAGAATGACGACACAGACTGAGAGCAGAGCAGAAAGTGTGAGGATGTCCCACTATGTCAGAGTGTGTTTACCTGTAAGTGCACGTAGTCGTAGTCCTCCATCCAGCCTTCCTCTGTGGTCTCATACGGCCGGTCCACACCTTCCACTTCCTCTGCAGCTGTAAATTTTGGTGGAGAGGGGAGGGGCCGAGACTGAATGTGGACTTTTTCCCCTCCCTGGTAACTTCCACTTCCTGATCCTGTCATGTGACCACTGGTCTCCCCTGGGATTGGAGGAAGAGGCAGCTGCTGCTGCTGCCGGTTGGTCCTTTTGAAAAGCAGCGAGGCGTTACCATGGAGAAAAGAGGCCAGCTGCTTGCCGTCATCGGGGATGCCTCTTGCAGTCATGATTAGTCGATCTAAGTCGTCCCCTCCTGGTGGCGGAGCGGCGAGCGCTGTGTGTGACCAGGAGATGCTGTCCAAGCTCTGACTGTGGCGAATCAAACTCTGGAAGACCTCCTCCATCTTGCCCACCTGCCGGCCCAGTTTGGTCTGCAGCGAGCGGTCTGTGGCCTGCGCAGCGTTCGCCACCGCACCCCGAGCGAACTCTAGGAAGTCTCGGACAGAGGCGCGCACCCGGTCGGCCGACTGATGGATGGCAGTGAGGTTCCCCTCCAGGTGGGCAGGACCTCTCCAGTTACCTGTGATGAAGGACATCATGAGGGACACGCTGGACTCCACGGCCTGCTGGAGGCGAGACAGACGCTCCATCGCCTGATCAAGATCTAGGATGAGGGGTTTCCCTGCAATGGGGCCGGGAACCGAGCTGTCCCGGACAGGGACCATGTCCAGCGATGAAGAGGAGTGGTTGCTCCGCGTGCTCCCTGTGCTTGAAGCAGACAGACGCTTGAAAGACATGGCGAGCTCGTCTCCAGATGACTGCGCATCCCGCACAACCTGCACAACACATCCACAGTGACATCAGGACGGGAAACTCCACATTTTCTAGGCTCATCTCAGAAAACAAACATGGGATCATTTCTGATCCCTAAGTGGTCTTTATGTGTCTGCTGTTTATTTTTCTTCCATGGTCCCATGCTGCTCCCTGCCCTGGGCCTACAGAGGGAAATTATCATCCTTTGCTAAACTGCAGCATGTTTGAATCCTGATGTTCAATAAACCTGCTCTGTCCTCATTAAAAATCTTTGTTAACTAGAGCAACATCTGTGACCAAGAGGTGTCCGACCTGTGGCGGGATGTCGTAGACATACTGGTCTCCCCGGTCTCCTCCTCTGTCCTCTCTTTCACGGGGGAAGTCGTAGACGTCTTGGGAGGAGAGGCCTCCAGGTCGCAGGGTGGCGGGGATGTCGTAGATCTCCTGGGGGGCCTGGCTGACTGCCCGCCTGTCGGGTTCATGATGCTTGTCGGTCAGGAGAGGGGGCGGAACGTCGTACACGTCTTCTGGAATCGGCGGCTCGTCGTCATCGCTGAGGTTATTGTGTAGGAAGGGGCCGGAGCTGGCGGGACCTGCAGGCTTTAACTTGGCAAAGCGGGGGGGCACATCGTAGGTCTCCTCTCTGACCGGGTGGCCATCAGGAACATCTTTGCTGACTGATGGGGGGAAGTCATACACCTGAAGAGACAGAGTGGCCCATCTTACATCACTGAGAAACATTGATGCTTCACACTGATCACTTTCTTTATGACTCTTATCAGGTATCAAATCCATATCTGCAGTTTGCAGTTGTTGATTTAGTTATTTTAGTAAAACTGGTCCATCAAAGGTTTTCATAATTATTTAGTTAACCCTTCTATGCCACCTGGACATTTTTGTCCACTTCCAAAATTCATAATTCATAACAGACAATCACCCTACACCCCGGAGCTGGTGAAGAAGTGTTATCCTGTATGACATGTCAGAAGTCCAACCAAGGATTAAACAGTAAGCTGACTCAGAATATCATGATCTGACCTCTGTGGGTCTTTCTTCCGCAGACATCCTGCAGTTAATGTGATACAAATAAGATAAAATAAAATAAACAGTAAATTAAGACTGAAAATCAGGAAGTAACTATTTTAAAGTTATAGTTAGGTTAGAGGAACAAGTGGTTTTGTATTTGATATGTTTTGAAAATGTTCAATTAACATTTTGATATAAGTGTCTTACAGTCTGTTGTGTGTTCTTGTCTGAGCTTGGAGGCGTGTCATATATATCTTGGCCACCAGAGGGCCCCTTCACCACCATGGGAGGAGTATCATACACCTGAACAAAAGGGAAGAGAAAACAACAAAACATTTTCACAAAAATTCAGCTGGACTTAAAGAAAAAAACATTAGGAATCACTGCTGATATGATGTCCCTGAATGCACCATCCATGAGGACACACTAACTGTCTGTGAAGGGAGCATCCACCACAAAGAGAAAAAAAGTCATGGAAATGATTTAA
>JAVQJG010217282.1:0-26754 GCA_036024015.1 Craterocephalus amniculus
CAGTAACAGAACCTACAACCTGAGTTCTGTGTAACTTCCTCATATCGCCGCTTACAGTTTCAAATAGCAGCACCATTCAAACGTCTTTAGTGTCATGTGCGCTCTGTTGTTGTGTGGGAGGTGGGCGGGGCTTGGTGGGGGGGGCGTGCCTCAGTGTGTGTTTGTGATTGGTTTGGAGGACGTTACGACTTAGTATCAAGCCACATGATAGGCTGAAATGAAAAAACAAGTGTGTTTTCTCTATCGAATTTATATCGACCCTCCTTTTTTTCCTATCGCACGCGTGTCTATTTTCGATATATATCATTATCGAATTATCGCCCAGCCCTAGAATAATTGTATTATACAGTCTTTCTTATCTGGATGACAGGATCAGTGTTTACGTTGTTATTTCTGAGAGTTTTGTCCTGAACATTTAACCTTTTTCCAGATTTAAAGCTAAATTTTGTGGGTTCGAAGTGAATTTGCTGAGCTTTAGGAGATGTTTGTGACCGTGGTGTTGGACGTGTCCCCCCAGGCAGTCTGTTCGGCGCCAGCACCTTCAGCCAGCCGGCGACCTCCTCCACCAACGCCGGCTTCGGCTTCGGGGCGGCCAGCGGCGCCTCGGCCAGCCTGTTTGGGAACGCCGGGACCGGGACGAGCACCGGACTCTTCTCCCAGCAGAACAATGCCTTCGGTGCCAACAAGCCCGCCTCTTTCGGAAGTGAGTCGTCCACGTTTAGCTTTTTTATTCTTCACTCCGACGTCTCCGGTTTCCTGCCTCCTAACGTGGTGATCCTCTCCTCCCCGCCACGCTTCAGGCTTCGGGACGAGCACCAGCAGCGGCGGCGGGCTGTTCGGCTCCACCAACACCGCCTCCAACCCGTTCGGCGGCTCCAGCTCGCTCTTCGGAGGCTCTTCCACATTCTCGGCCAACCAGCAGCCGGGAACAACCGTGAAATTCAACGTGAGTGCGCCGGCCCACCGAGGCGCTGAATGTTTTTACGAACGGGCTCCTTAAAGACTCAGTTTTATCCCGAGTTTCTGGTCATGTGACGTTTTGTGTCGTCCAGCCTCCGACAGGAAGCGACACGATGGTGAAGGCAGGCGTGACCACGAGCATCAACACCAAGCACCAGTGCATCACGGCCATGAAGGAGTACGAGAACAAGTCCCTGGAGGTCGGTTTCAGTCCACATCTTCTATTCACACCCACCTGGGTTTATTTTGGGAATATCCCAGACTGCAATTATTGGAGATTTTAGGGCTTCATAGTAAGGGAATTTAGGGATAATTGTAACTGAATCTATCATAACATGAACATCAAGATGTTTATCATCAGTGGACAAAATTTATACAATTTTTAAAAATTACATTTCAACAAATTTTATTTTAAAGTAAGACTTTAACACTTGAGTTCTTGAAGAATTGAATGTTGAGTAAAATATGACTTGTTTTCTCCATGGTAAGAGAATTAACCTTTTAGTTTTGTAAATTTGTGATTAATTCCCATGGAAATTTTCCAACTTTGAAAATTACCAGAATTTTGTTTCCCAAGTTACTTTTGAGTCTCTTCTTTTCCAACTATTTCCTCTCTTGTTAAAACAATCCAAATGAAACAGGGTGGGTTAAATGCTACGACTGGGACGATACACTTTTCCCTGTTCCAATTCCTTTGAGTTTTTTTGGAGCCAGTTCGATTTAAATTGTGATTCTGATGATTCTTTATCTTTATTTAATATTGCAAATTTTTGTGGAGCAAAACAAAGCATTTTACAAAAAAAACTTTTTGCTTGTTTTCTTTTTTCTCAATTAAAAAAAAACAACACAGTAGCTGACCGACAAAACACGTAAAAATAACATATATATATATATATTATGTATATCAAGAGTTCTTTTCCAAAATGACATTTTGTACCTCGACCCTCTATTGGTTTGAATGAGAAACAGAATTTTTCAGTTTAAATAAGTAAATACAGGGATTTGGCATGAAATGTTGATAGAGCAGCAACTGGGTTCACTACACGGCAAAAATGGTGTGACAAACAAATTTTTCAAAAAAATTGGGCTTTCATTCATATGAGTAAAAAATATGAATAATAAAGGTGAAATTAAAAAAAAAAGTGTGTAATAAAAAAGGATTGTTTTTTTTCTTTTTTAAACAAAAAAAATTATTTCAAAATGCTGACATAAATAGAAAAAGAGTTCCCTCAAACTTTATGGCTCTCAGTAGAAGAATTGTTTGGTAAGAAATCCTGATATTTGATCTTTCGATCATGTTTTCCCAGCTTTAGTAAACGTGGTTTTACGTGTTTCCTGCTCCTTGGCGTCCTGCAGAGACTTTTCTGCTTATTTTTTAACGTAGAAATAAAACCGTAGTTGAGCTGAACCGGTTCTGTCTGCAGGAGCTGAGGCTGGAGGATTACCAGGCGGGCAGGAAGGGCCCCACCAACCCCATGGCTCCCGGGGCCGGCGGTCTATTCGGCGCCGCCGCTGCGACTCCCAGCACCGCCACCGGCCTGTTCGGCGCCTCGGCCCCCAACCCCAGCTTCTCCTTCGGCCAGAACAAGAGTACGTTTGGAGCAAGTAGGTGGTTGGAAGCAGACCTTGGGGTCACGTTTGAAATGTTAGATGTGATGAAGCTGAGGCGGTCTCCTTATCTAACAGCTACGGGGGGCTTCGGCGCGGCGACCGGCGGCCTGTTCGGCCAGACCAACCAGCAGGCGGCCAGCAGCCTCTTCAAGCCCTTCAGCGGACAGACCACCACCCAGAGCTCCGGCTTCTCGTTCGGCAACACCAACACCATGGGCCAGCCCAACACCAGCAGCATGGTAGTAGTAATCATAATAATAATAATAATAATAAATATTATTATTTATTAATTATGATTTATTATTAATGTTACCATTATCATTCAAAATTAATAAATAATATAAAAAAATAATAAAAATAAATAATAACGGCTCTCTGTAGCACTTTGGTATTCCCCAGGGATATAAATACAAATAAAATGTATTATAATAAATTATAATACATATTTATATCGCTGGGGAATATCAAAGTGCTACAGAGAGCCGTAGTAAAACAACAAACTAAATGGAGGAAATAAAAGCCAAAATTCAAATAATCAAGTGGTGAGTCCTGGTCTGAGTGTCCGAGTCCATCTGGGTCCATGTAGAGATGATACCATTTTTCTCCTCCTGATACCGATTCCTTTGGGTATCGGCCGATACCAAGTACCGATACCACTATATTATAAAACAAATGTGATATTCCACCTGCATGACTGATATGATCAGCATTGTGATAAAGCCTGGCTCAGGTTAAACTCTTTGTAAAACGTGAATGAATGCAGCAAACTGAAGCCATTTATCTTACGATGCTTCTAGCTTCTCGCCACATTGCTGGTATCGTTACTATCGGCTGCTCAGCGAAACTGCTTTAAGAACAATGAAGAACTACTGTCAGAGCGAATCAGTAAATAGATAATTAATTTCATAAATTATGTGTTATCGAATCGGAGCCTGAACTCCAGTACTCACCGATACCAGAATTCTGGTATCGGGTCTAATATCTGTATCGGATCTAGAGGCCTGTATCTGTTCTAGAGATCAGTCTTGGGTCCGTTTTACCGCCGTAGAAGCCTGGATGACCCCGGGTCGTTCTCTGTGTCGATGTTCCTTCAGGGTTTGTTCGGGAACACGGCGGCGACCCAGTCGGGCGGCTTGTTCGGCACGACTCAGACCAGCACGGCCTCTGGTTTCGGGACGGGTACGGGTCTGTTTGGCCAACCGGCCGCTGGATTTGGAAACGTTGGGACGCAGGTACGAAGCTGAGCTTTAACATGAGTTTTTAAAATGAGGCAGATTTTCTAAACGGCCGGTTTCCCTTCAGCCCAGTTTGTTCGGGAATAAGACAGCCGGGTTCGGGACCACCACCACCAGCGCTCCGTCCTTTGGAACTGGTACCGGTCTGTTTGGAAACAAGCCCACTCTCACGCTGGGGACCGGCACCAACGCCTCCACCTTCGGTTCGTGTTCAGAGCCTTTGGATTAAATAATATCCTGGTTCCGGTTTCTTAAAGTTGGTTTTCTGGTTTTAGGTTTTGGGGCGAATCCTGCAGCAGGAGGTCTGTTCGGGAACAAGGCCACCACTGGAGCCCTGGGAACCGGACTGGGAACCAGCTTCGGCACGGGTAATGAATTTTCTTTTTCATTAAGCTAGTAAATAATGGAAATTTATAAAACTACTATATCTAAAATATAAGGAATGTTATACCTTTTCTTTTATTTGTATCATGGATGCAAACTTTCAATTGTCAATAAGAAATTACTCAATTAAGATAAATTAATTGCAATTAATGGCATTTTGTGCTTGTAATTCCTGGCCAGTCCACATGAGGGCGCACATACAGGAACACTATCATTTAATTATAATTTTACATAATCTGTATTTGCTTTGTTACATACATGCATACACTACGTTTTTCTGTAAACATGGCTGACTTGATGCAAAACAAAGGGAAAAAGAAAACACATTTCAACATTACTTGTACACCTACAGCATCTGGACACATGAAATCGCTTCTGCCACTCCACCTTCACCCCCCGACCCGCACTGTAACCCCTTCACAGTTCAGAGTTAAGCTGCAATATCGGCTGATGCATAAATTTACATTTTTCAGTTTAACTTTATTGAACTTTCTTGAACCAGTGTCGTTTTTTGGATGGTAGCTCATATTCTGTGAATGTTTTTTGACAGTTCATCTATATTTTGTTTGGATAAGATGTCTTATAAGGTTGATGTAAACATTGTCCGATAATCTTTGCGCATATTTTTATCTTTTGTAGTTTTGATCTGTCTGCTGCCACTAAACATTTGTACCAGCTGGAGTTACAGTCTGTAGGATGGACAGATTTATAAAACAGTTCCTGTGTGTTCCTGCTGTTAAGAATAAATCTTTTATTTAGGAAGATGATTTGCATTTTTGTAGAAAGGATATTTTGTAGAGGGGAAATTCAGCTTTTCAGAAAAATTGCTGCTTATCAATGAATCGATCACCGATCGATAAGATGAAACGGCTATTTATTAATGAATTACTTGATAATTTGCATCCCTAATTTGTATTGGAAAGGAGTTTTTAAAAGTATTTATATGTATTTAGAATTTATTTATATATTTTTGATAGAAGGTATTTTTAGTACACATTTCAATATGTTTTACTCATTTAAATTTTTTAATTTAAAGGTCTTTTATATTTATACTTTGTGAATGTTGCATATATTACATTTCATAACAAAAAAGACTATCTGGTAATTTAGTTGATTCTCAAGAAATGATTAAAAATCTTCAGCTATACCAACTGAATATAAATGATAGAGATTAAGTAATTATCTACTAATTAACTATTTAAAGTAAGTTATTTATACTTAGATTTTATAAGTTATGGTTTATTTTCATGGTGATATTCTGAGTCTGTCGGCCGGCGGTGTGAAATCCCGCGGCCCTGAACGCCTCTCGGTTCGGTAACCGCTGTTTGTCTGGCAGTGGGCGCGGGGCCGACGCTGTTCGGGAACAACCAGAACAAACTGGGCGCCGCTCTGGGAACGATGGGGCCGTTCGGAACGACTGGGTTCAGCAGCGGAGCGAGCACGCTGGGCTTCGGAGCGCCGCAGCAGCCCGTCGGTGAGGTTTTCCCCCGAGCTTCCCGTCCGGAACGTCGCGGCGCTTCTGTGTTTTAAATGTTTGCTGCTTTCAGCTCTCACGGACCCGAACGCCAACGCGGCCCAGCAGGCCATGCTGCAGCAGCAGCTCAGCGTCCTGGCGTACTCGCCGTACGGAGACTCGCCGCTCTTCAGGAACCCGCTGTCCGACCCCAAGAAGAAGGAGGAGGTGAGTCTCGGATTTAATTCCCCGCAACGACAGGCGTCAGGATCGTCCGTCTCACCGCTGCTTCCTGTCTCTGTCAGCGTCTAAAACCGACCAATCCCACGGCGCAGAAGGCTCTGACCACGCCCACCCACTACAAGCTGACACCCCGCCCGGCGACCCGGGTCCGGCCCAAAGCGCTGACGTCCTCCGGAGCCTCCAAGTCGCAGCTGTTCGACGGCCTGGACGACGACGAACCTTCGCTCACCAACGGCGCCTTCGTGCCTAGGTCTGGTCTCTATGGCGACCGTGTTTTTTAGATCCGCCGGTCTGGTCGGCTTGCGGCGGCGTCACGGTTTGGTTTGGTTTGTTTTTCGTTTCCCAGGAAGAGCATCAAGAAGCTGGTGCTGAAGAACCTGAGCAGCAGCCAGTTCGGCAGCCCGGCGAACAAAGACAGCGACGACCTCGCCTCGCCGTCGGAGTATCCGCAGAACGGGCTCAGGTACGAGTTCGCCTCGCACGCGCTCAGAATGCAGAAAATATAGTGTCTCGATACGCGACGGCAGGAGTTAACTACCGAATTGTTTACCTCGTCCTATTGGCTTTACAGGATCAGGATTTTAGCGGCTGATCACCGATCACATGAAGAATCAAATTGGCCCATTTAAATAACTCTTTACACATGTTTATACAGCTAAAAACAATTTCTGTTAATTTTTTTTTTGTCCTGATTTGACTTAAATGAAAAGATAAAACCTCTATAAACTCTAAGTTTAATCCTGACCTACCAGAATAATTTGAGACATAAATAATGAACACAACTTAACTTCTTGTTCGTCGGCTACTTTAATGTAATTAAATTACTTTTGAAGTTTACTGCAAACAGGTCAGTGATCTGTCTCAAACATTCATATAACTCATTAATTTTTCATTCATTTTCTGTAACACTTGTCTGATAACTATGAAATTATTTAGTCGCAGCAGTGAGACGTCTGTTGTTTTTTGTTGTTCTTAAAAACCGATTAATCTGAAGTTGAATGACTGCTTTACGTTTTTGCTGCGTTTATGTTTTGAGATATTTTCAGACTTGCATTGTGGAAAATCTGCAGTAAAGTCCATCCGATCTTTAACCAGAGTCTTTTCAAAACATGCAGATTCCTTGCAGACTTATTTCGTCCAGGCTGCACAATGCATTAGTTTATTTACAGCATCACTAGCAAACGGTGTCACAAGCAGCAGTTTCACAATGAAAACGACGTCATTGATCGGATCGGTGGATGGAAACTTTAGGGTCGATCAGAACATTTTTTAAATGTGAAAAAATGTGAATCGGCCGATCCGGTCGGTGGGAAGTCTATCGTCCGATGCTTGGTAAATATTGAAGTTTCTTTCTGCCTGCAGCCGGGCGGAAGACGGGGCTCCGGGTCCGTGCAGCCGGGCCGACGACGACCCGGAAGTCACGCAGTTCTACGTCAACCCCATCGCCAAGCCCATCCCTCAGGGCCGCGCTCAGACCAGCCTGCAGGACACCATCAGCGAGCTCAACATGCACAAAGCGTCCCGGAACGGCCTCGAGGTCGGCGCCACCTCCCGCCGCCGCCGGCCCGTCATCAGACGGTCGCCGTGGTGACGGGCTGACCCTGAGCCGTTTGTGTCTTACAGCTGAGCAGCGACGACGTGTCGGCGTCTTTGGGGGAGGAGTCTCTGCAGGAGGAAGAGCCGCAGGAGATGCAGCAGCCTCCTCATCCTGCAGGTACACAGCGCCCGTTAATGTGCACGATTATTCACTGATTTAAAAAAACAAAGCGTTTTTCTTTCTTTCTTTATCTCTCTCTGTCTCCTCCGGTCGAGTCAAGCATTAAGATTTCGATTTAATAAAGTTAATCTCCTCCAGAGGGACTTTTAAACATACAGTATAAATCCCTACTTGATAAAGTAAATTTGCCAAGCACCAAACAGCAGCCAGACAATTTTTCTACTTGCAACGATGCTGGACAAGACAGGTTGGAAAAGAAAAAGTGTTTTAAAAGGTTTTTAAAAAAACAACTGGACATAAATTAGAAACTAGTAAAGGAGTAAAATAATATCAATAAAAAAATCAATACCTAGTCTCCATGCAATCCTGTTACATACTTTTGACATTGATTATTTTTCTTCGATTAATGTGTTTTATGATTGTGAGAAGCCTGCATTATAATCACGATTGAAATTCGATTAATTGTCCAGCCCTACCTGGAGCGGTGTTTATCATCATCTCTGTGTTCCAGGAATTATCCTGAACCGGGTGGGTTACTACACCATCCCCTCGCTGGACGACCTGGCCGAGATGGTGGATGAAAACGGAGAATGTGTCGTGGAGAACTTCACCATCGGCAGGAAAGGTAACGACCGCTCTGATTGGCCGGTCTGACTGCTGGCTTCTGATTGGCCGGACTGACCGCTGACTTCTGATTGGTTCTCAGGCTACGGCTCCGTCTTCTTCCCCGGCGAGGTGAACGTGACGGGCCTCAACCTGGACGAGATCGTCCACTTCAGGCGTAAGGAGGTCATCGTGTACCCGGATGACAAAAACAAGCCGCCGGAGGGGGAGGGGCTAAACAGGCGAGTGGCAGGAGTGAAACTGGTTTAAACTGGTCGACTCAGTTTTAGCTAAAGGCTGAAGTGAAACCAGGGTTTGTTTGTGTCCATTATTTATTTATTTGGTTGGATTTTTGCTGTAGTTTTTTTTTTTTTTTTTAAACCTGATTTTCCTTTTTATTACTTCTTTATTTGAATTTTTTTTTTGTTTTTTGTGGGTTTTTTGTTTTTGTTTTTTTTCTTTCTTACAAATCGATTTCCTTTTATTCCCTCTTTAGTTGAAGATTTTTTTTGTTTTTTTTTTTGTTCTTTTTTACAAATCAGATTTATTGTGTTTTTTTTGTTTTTTACGAAACAGATTACCTTTTTTTTTCCCTCTTTAGTTTAAGATTAAAAAAAAAAAAAAAAATTCTTTTTTTTTTTTTGCTATACTTCTGGTAACCGTCCTCTAACTCCGTGTCCTGGCGTGTTTCAGGCGGGCGGAGGTGACCCTGGACGGCGTCTGGCCCAACGATAAGACCAGCTGCATGCAGATCCGGAGCCCCGAGCGTCTGACCGACATGAACTATGAGGGCCGGCTGGAGAAGGCGTCCCGGAAGCAGGGCGCCCGCTTCCTGGAGTACCGCCCGGAGACGGGGTCCTGGGTGTTCGAGGTCGGTGAAACGCTGCTTCCTCGCTGCCGGCGTGGTCACATGACCACGGGGTCTGACTCCTCCCCCTTTCCGTCCCGCAGGTGGTCCACTTCTCCAAATACGGGCTGCAGGACTCGGACGAGGACGAAGACGTCGCGCCCAAAGCCGACCCCAAGAAGCTGAAGACGATGATGTCACTTCCTGCCTCCAGGCTGCAGCAGCTGCTTCCTCCCGCCCAGCAGCAGGTGGCGCCGCAGGCTCAGGTAGAGCAGCCAGCGCCCACCCATCATCATCATCATCTTCATCACTGACACACCTGAGCTGTGAGCTTCGGCTGCTTCGGGGTTTTTTTGTTGCCACTGGTGTTTCTCAGCTTGTTTGATATGTTTTGATATGTTTTTAAAGGTTTTCTAATCAAATGAAAACGCCTGAACTGGTTTAAACCAGTTTATAAACCAGCGCTGGTTTAAATCCACTGGTTCACCGAATCGTCACGCTTCAGACACCATACATGGAGACGACGCGTCTCCGAAGCAACGCCTGGAAATCACGATGTTCGTGATGAACGACGGGCCGTTAGATGAGACGCATCGGGGGTGGCGACTTAATCAGACGTCGGGAGTTAGTTTGATTTTTTTCTTTTTTAATAATTAACTTTTGATATTTATAGGTTCTAGAAATAAAAATAAAGTGAAAGTAGAAAAACTGGGGTTTCCTTCTTTCTATAAAAAGGTGATATTTTCACAGGATTCATGCTCAAAATGGAAAATTTAGATTACATGCAACTTTAACTCCGAGATGCATTAGTTTTAAGTTTTTGTATTTTTTATTTTACTAAATTTAACAATTTATTCAGGTAATTTGCTCATCCTTACTCCGGAGAAAAGTAACGGAAAAAATAACTTTTTTTTTCTCTTGTGAATTTTACTTTTACCCGTTCTAAAGGAGGCATGAATCAACACGCTTCGTTTTTGCGGCGACTAGCTTGTGCATGCAGCCGGACGGCATGGCGTAAATCCGCTATCCATTTTATTTATTCATGTCACACGGAAAAGGATTAAAAGTAAAACTTATTTACTTATAAAACTTATTTTGCTCAATTAGGAAAAAAAACAACCCAATAGCCAGACCTGCTTAAATGCCCGACAAGTAAAAATAATAATAAAAATTTAATTTGATTTAATTTAAATTTAGCATATATTCGATTGTTTGATTAAATATATGCTTAAATGCCCGACAAGTAAAAAAGATCAATAAAAATAATTTTAATTGAGAAATTTACTGAAAAATTTAGCATATATTCGATTGTTTGATTACATTTTCCAACCGCTCGTTGTAATGTTAAATGTTTGTGATTTAACGATTTAACGCTCCTTTCATTGGAGATATTCCCGCATACGTCACATGACCAGATAATCTGTTTGGAAAAGGAGGAACACGGGGAATATTCAGGTTTTTAAAAACGGAATATGGGCATATTCAGGTATCTGCTGGTGTTAACGTGGCCGTACACAACCGGGTTATTGCTCATATCCCAATTTAATGGCTGCATGTAAACGCAGTAATGGACACACAACACCTCTGATACATGTCAGAGGCATTTAACACAAACACACACACCAGATTAAATGACGCCTCGAGTCGCATGAACTTCCATCCAGAAACAAGGATTTAGTGCGTAATGGCCCTTTACATTAAGTGTCTATCTGTTTTGTCCTGTTTGGTGCCTTTTTAAACCGATGAAAGTCTGTAAATGTTGATCATGTTTGTAAGTTTAAACTGATTCAGACTATTTTACTGCTACTAATGGGAAGATGAGAAAATGCAGGAAAAGTTTTTTTTATTCAGGCATGACAACAAAGGGTGAAACCAAAACATTTTATGTACGAAATACAGATGCTAGTTCACTTTCAGAGACATGTTTGTATTTAAAATCCGTTTTTCATTGATTTCAAGCAATATTCTTATTTTCTGAGTTTTTTAATTTGCGGTTTTCTGAAGCTGCAAATCCTGATCAGTAAAATCTAAACAAATAAAATGTGAAATATATTGATTTGCATATTGTCTTTGTGTACATTTAATCTTTGAAGTTACAGAAATGCAGCACTTTTTCAGGATTTTCTCATTTTCTGAGTATTTCCTGTAGTTTTACCTGAGTGGATCATCAGACCATGAAAGTGTTTCTGACACGAACGTCTTTTCCTCCCAGCAGCCTGGAATTTGTTCTGTGAAGTTTTTCTGCTTTAACGTGAATTATTGATGAAAATAAAGTCACTGAAGACGCCGTGAAAGTTTCTGATCAGATTTATTTATTCTGAACCCTTAAAGCCGATCAAGTCTGCGTCCGTCTTCACGCTGTGGTTGTGTCTGTCTTCAGTCCACCGCCGTGGACCTGGCGAGCAGCGTGGCCGAGCTGGACAGCGACATGGCCGACATCACGCAGAGCCTCCCGGCGGACGGCGTCTCGGGGGCGGACGAGGACGGCGAGCTGTCGCCGGGGGAGCCGGACGCGGTGGCGGCGGAGCACGACGGCGTCTCGGCGTCCAGCCACATGGCGTCGTGTCTGGGGATCAACCCGCACACCCTGCAGGTAGAAACACGGGAAACCAGAACCGACCCGAGCCAAATAATATGGAGTGAGATGACCAGTGTGTACCAGAGTGGCTCGTCTAAAGCCTTTTCAATATTAATTCCTGTATAAATAATAATACTGTAGCACAGAAATACCCATAACACATGGAGGGCTTAAATGGCATACAATAAACACTCAAACTATTTTAAAAAAGTAAATAAACTGGTAGGTAAAAAGAATAACGTAATCACAAGGCAGTGGGATCTTTTATTTTATTTTATTATTTTTTTTATTAAACATAAGACAACAATTAAAAACAAACTGAACAAATGGAGAGATTACATGAAGAAAAAAAGAAAACGTCTTTGTTTAAAAGGACTGGGAAGAAGTCTGCTTATTTAATCCCACCCCTTCACTGCGGAACAACCGAAAACCATACAAGACTATTTATCTATAATACTAATATCATATATTGTGTTATTTTATATACTATGTCGCATAATGTAATATTATATATTCCCAATACATCTAGAGAATACCAATGATAAAACACCAATTGTAATATCAAAAATATTATGGCAATAATAATAGCAGCAATAGCCAGTCATGATTATAACAAAATTCAGTATCTTCATTAAAATACAACTACCAATAATCACCATCATCATCACAATCCCCATAGATAATAACAATAACAGCATCAACAGTAGCCCATATAAGAATAATAAATCTGATATCTGATAATAAATCAACACCCACTATTTTCATACTTATCAAAGACTATATTTTTGTATAGTGGTTTAAAACATGTTTATATGGGGGAAAAGAAAAAAGTGTGAATCGGTTGCGTTTGTTCTCGTCCGTTTGGGAGCAGAGTTCATGTTGTCCGAAGAGGAAAAACTGTAAAAGCTTACAGTGATGCCGGTGGTTTGGTCGCTCGCCATCCAGAAGGGATTCAGTGTATACAGAAAAACAGAAGGGGGGCCCTGACCTAAACTCAAACTGCAAACTTTTATTTATAAAGCACTTTTCATGCAGTTGGAAACACAAAATGCTTTACATAATAAAAACGCAAACTTTCCTGTATTTTTCCTTTCACTCAGTTACACAAGCACTCCCGCTCATTTACCTGTTTTCCCTCCTAAATGTGAAATAAAACTCCGATTATCTGTCTCTTAAATGAATGTAATAAAAAACCTACAACCTAAAACAAACAGTGTTAAAAAAAAACAACTAATTTCACAACAAAACAAACAGCCGTCCATCTAAGTAATAAATCTTTTCAGTAGACAATGGGCTTTAAGCACAACTCAAGTACTTCCTGAATTAAGTCTTTCATTACGGATTAATGGATTAATCCAGGTAAATGGTTAAATGATTAACGCATAAAGCCCATTGTGGAGTAAACCGCACACCCTGGTTCAACTTGTTATGCAACATTTATACTTTATAAGCAGATACTTCTCATCCCTAGGGCTGGGCGATATGGCCAAAAAATAAAATCTCAGATTTTTTTAAAACCAAATCCGATTTTCGATTTCAATCGATTTTCTTTAATCTTCCTGTCTTTTTCTTTAAAACAGATCACAAATATTAGATTTTATGGGAAAACATGCTTTTATTTCAGGAAGTTGACCTAAATTCAAAGTGCAGATATTTTAAAATGTGAAACAAACAGGCCCTGCCGCTGTAAACAATGAAAACATAACTTTCACGCATACAGTTTTACAGGTGAGGGAAGGAAACGTCGGCAAAATATTTCCGGCTAAGAAAATCAGGATTTTCAAAAAATTAAATCCTCATTAATAGCAAATTCGATTTATCGATAAAATCGATTTATTGCCCAGCCCTACTCATCCCTTTCACAAACGTGGGCGATACGCAACGTAACGCATCTGTCGGATGTATCGGCCGTTCCTTTCATGCTGCTTTGAAACATTCGTAGTCAGAAAACATGTTTCGGAGTTTAAAACGACGTTTTTATTTCTCCCGGAGATCATGAAGGCGTCTCTGTTTGCCGAGGATGAGGAGGAGGGCGACGCGTTCCAGGATCAGGGAGCGATGAAGGCCGCCGACGTCTCCTCGCCTCGCCTCGTCCTGCCGGGCGCTCCGGGTCGCCCATCGGGTTCGTAGCTCCTCCCCCTCATCCTCCTCCTCCTCTTCATCATCATCATCATCCCCCTCTTCCTCTTCCTCCCCCTCATCCTCCTCCTCCTCCTCCTCCTCTTCATCATCATCCCCCTCTTCCTCTTCCTCCTCCTCTTCCTCTTACTCCTCCTCTTCCTCCTCCTCTTCCTCTTACTCCTCCTCGTCCTCTTCCTCCTCCTCTTACTCCTCCTCTTCCTCTTACTACTCCTCTTCCTCTTCTTCCTCTTCCTCCTCTTCCTCCTCCTCTTCCTCTTCTTCCTCCTCCTCCTCTTCCTCCTCCTCTTCCTCTTCTTCCTCCTCCTCCTCTTCCTCTTCCTCTTCCTCCCCCTCCTCTTCCTCATCCGCCTCTACCTCATCCTCCTCTTCCTCCTCTTCATCTTAATCATCTTCCTCCTCCTCTTCATCTTCATCAACATCTTCATCTTCCTCTTCCTCTTCCTCCCCCTCCGCTTCCTCCTCTTCATCATCATCCTCTTCATCTTCATCATCTTCCTCTTCCTCCTGCTCTTCATCCTCTTCCTCCTTCTACTCTTCATCCTCCTCCTCTTCCTCTTCATCTTCATCATCCTCCTCCTCTTCATCATCCTCCTCTTCCTCCTCTTCCTCTTCCTCCTCTTCCTCCTCCTCCTCCGTGATGAAGGCCGCGGCGTGTGACTCGGTTCTGTTCTGTCTGCAGTCGGCGGTCTCCTCCAGGCCCGGTTCTGCTCCGGCCTGCTGCCTCCGCTCTCCGACTCGCCCCGTCCTCCGTCCCGGCCGTCTGCGGCGCTGACGGAACCGACCCGATCGGACTGGAAGAGTCTGGGTCCGTCCTCCTTCCTGCTGCCGCCCAGAACCACGGAGCCCCCCATCCGGACGGTGGGGGTCCGCCGGCTGGGCGGGCCCGTCCCGCTGAAGGAGTCGGTGACCCGGGGGAAGGTGGGTTCTGGTCCGGGCGGGTTCTGGTTCTGGTGGTTCTGGTGGTTCTGGTTCTGGTGGTTCTGGCTCCGTCTCTGGTTCCGGCTCTGGTTCCGGTGGTTCTGGTTCTGGTTCCGGTGGTTCTGGTTCTGGCTCCGGCTCTGGTTCTGGTCCGGTTCCGTCGGGCTGAGGCTGTGCTGTGTTGCAGGGCGCGCTGCTGATGGACATGGGGCTGTTCGCCGTGCGCTCCTTCAGGGTCGGCTGGGGGCCCGGCTGGACGCTGGCCCACTGCGGGGCCCGGCTCGGCTCGGACCAACCAACCGGATCGCAGGACCTCGGATCCAAAACGGACTTCAGCTTCCTGCCGAAGCCGACCCGCAGCAAACCGTGAGACCCGATCTCGCCCCCCCTCCTCCGCGCCGCGTGATTGGCCGGTAAATGACGCCGTTTTTCCGTCGCAGGCCGGCAGGAAGTCCCTACCGGGTGCTGGTGGAGCGGCTGGCGGGTCTGGATCTTCCTCGGGGGCGGGGCGGCGAGGATGAGGAGGATGAGGAGGATGAGGCGGTGCTGCAGCGCCCCCTGGACATCTGCCTGCAGCACAGCGCCGTGGACGTGCCGGCCGGCGCCGCCTGCCCCGCGGTGCGGCCGCGGCCCGGCGTGGCGGCGCTGCACGGCTACGCCGCCTGGATCCGGGAGCTGAGGGAGCAGCGGGCCGACTCTGAGCGTGAGTGCAGCCGCCGTAACTCCCCCCCTCCCCCGTCTCCCCCGGTCTAACCCTCCCCCCCCCACAGCCCTGCTGGGTCACTGGGCCGAGGTGTGGACGCTGTGCGAGGCCCTGTGGGGCCGGCTGGGGCCCGCCGACCCGGAGGCGGAGCCGGCCGGAGACTACGAGCGTCAGCTGGAGCGGAGGGCGAGCGTCTCGGCCTGGCTGTCCCGCGGCGCCGCCCCCCGCGTGGAGGAGGAGGTGGCGCTGGCCGGGAAGGAACGCCACATGGACGCCATCTTCAGCTTCCTGACCGGGAACCGCATCAGCGAGGCGTGCCGGGCGGCGCAGAGGGAAGGTGAGGACTACGGGTGGGACAATACATCGATCGTATGGTCAATGATTCAATGATATTGATCAATCAATCAAGTTTTATTTATAGAGCGCTTTACAACAACCACAGTCGATCAAGGCGCTGAACAATATTAAAAACGAGAGTAAAGTTAAAACACATAAAAACAGCAGGTTTCACAATCAGGAATCACTCTTGGGCGCCAAAGGCCAGTCTTAACAGATGGCGTTTCAGCCTGGATTTAAACCGATTTTATATCGATCCAAAATCCTAATATCGAACAAAAATCGATAGAGTAATCGGTTATCAAACACACTTTTATTTTGAAATATTTTCTTTTAAACTAAATGTTAATGCCAGAGCTCATTAATAAAGTTTAAATGATGATCTAGCTGCTTTTAGTGATGAATGGAAATAATTGTGATCAATCACTCATTAAATTGCTTTTTATCATTTCATATCGATCGGAGGATCCTAGATCAAATCGAATCGAAATCGTATCGTGACTGAATTTGAGATATCGGCAAACATAGAATCGCTGTATCACTATATCGATATAATATCGTATCGTGATGAAACCATTGATTCCCACCCATAGTGAGGACGGAGCGTCCGGTTCGGCTTCATCAGACAAACAAGATTTTTCTAAAATCACAATAAAATCCGTTTAAACGGCTTAAATCCACACTTTTAAAAACATTTTATAACTTAAATTAAAATTATAAATAGAAATACAAATAAATACAAATGAATTTAAATAGTTTGAACTCCTCAGATATCAATCCGATAGCGTTTGATTCCTATTGTCTCTATAAAGTTTCTTAGATGTAAATCATTTGATGCTAACTTCTAAAAACATCACGTTCGCCGTAAACTGTTTGTGTCCCCGAAGGAAGAAGGAAAATATGCGATACCTGAGGTCATGTGACTGCTGTGACTTTATTCAAGCTTAAAGCTTCACATCTGATTTAACAGCTTTTATAAATAACATTCACAGCTGCACCGTCCGGATGTTTGATTTAAAGTGCAAATATTTAAATGAAATAAAAACAATCCTAGTGCAGAAACAGAAAATATACAAAGTAAAGGTGAGGATATGTGGGACGGTTTGGATCAGATGGGTTGTAAAAAAAAAATCTGATACACAACCCAGTAATTCTGGATCAGACCCGGTACCGATCCAGTGAATCACACCGTCCCTGGTTTTTAGGAAAACGAAACAATGAAAACATTAATCAGTTCTTCAACTAAATGTATCGTTTTCTGTTCTGATTGGTTGTTTCGGTCAATTTTTCCACCTATAACAGTTTTTTTCTTCATTGTGACACGTTTTTATTTCTTCCAACGTGAAATTAAATCATTATAATTCTGGTTTTAAGGTGAGTTTCAAACCATTTAATCTGACGTTGGATCTCTGGATCCTGATTTCCTCGTTATGTGCGGTCAGAGTGATGTAATACTTACGGACAACCAGATGAAACCAGATCGGAGTGAGAGTGTTGTTTGGTCACGATAACAAATTTAGCGATTGTCTGAAAATCGTCTGAGAGAAAAGTCACGTAAAACGATAGATGAAGCGGTGAGGAATTAAACGTGTATAAAGACACGGATCATGTTGTGGCTTCATGCGAACCGACCCGTTTCCACCCCTCAGTGGAAACGAGGCTTTATTAACCGGCTAAAGTGTCGTTTCTGTCTGATCAGCTGATCCACAACGAGTTTTTCTGTTTTTGATTCAATGATTTTCCGCGATTTTTGAGCCCAGAATGTGAATAAATTTGGTTTAAAGCGATGAAACGTGTCGTATGTTTGCTGAACTTTAGCCGTGTGGCTAACGGAGCTGCTAACCTCCTGCTGTGTCTGCAGGCGACCACCGCCTGGCGCTGCTGCTGTCCCAGGCCGCGGGCTCGCAGTTCAGCCGGGACCTGCTGGCGCTGCAGCTGGCCGACTGGAGCCGCACGCAGACCGACGCCTACCTGAGCGAGGAGCGGCTCCGCGTCTTCGCCCTGCTGGCGGGAAAACCCGTACGATGCCGCCGCTGCAGGTTTAATCCGATCGTAGGTTTGTCCGCGCCGCGCTGACGCTCGTCCTCCTGCAGGTGTGGCAGTCGTCGGACTCGGACGTGAACGTTTGCTCCGAGCTGGACTGGAAACGCTGCCTGGCCGTGCATCTGTGGTTCATGCTGCCGCCCACCGCCTCCGTGGCCCACGCCCTGAGCCGCTACCAGGACGCCTTCCAGGTACCACAATCCTTTCTTTATATCTTTCTGTTCTTTATTATTTATGTGCCTCCTTTTTCTTTTTCTTTCCTTCTTTCTTTCTTTCTTTCTGTCTTGCTTTCTTTTATTATCTTGTCTTTTATTTCTTCTGTTCTCTTTCTTTCTCTCAATCTATTTTCCTTGCTTGCCTTTTCTTTCTTTGTCTTTTTCTTTCTTTGTTTTATTTCTTGTTTTTCTTTTTCCCTTTTCTTTCTGTCTTTATCTTTCTTATTTATTTATTTTAAATTTTCTTTTTTCTTTGTTCCCTGTTAATTTTTTCTTTCTTTCTCTTACTCTTGTTAACTTATTTCCTTTTTTCTTTTTTTCTCTTTCCTTTATTTCTTTATCTTTCTTTCTTTTTTCTTTTTCTTTTTTATGTTCTTTCTTTCTCTATTTTCCTTGCTTGCTTTTTTCTTTTTTTCTTACTTTATTTTTCTTTCTGTCTTTCTTTATCTTTCTTATTGATTTATTTTTAATTTTCTAATTTTATTTCTTTCGTTCCCTGTTTCTTTTTTCTTTCTCTTTTATATTTTATGTTCTGTCTTTCTTTCTCTCTATTTTCCTTGATTGCTTTTTACTTTATTACTTTTCTTTTCATCTTTATTGATTTATTTTTAATTTTATTTATTTAGTTACCCGTTTCTTTTTTCTTTCTTTCTTTCTCCTACACTTTATTTATTTATTTACTTATTTCCTTTTTCTTTTTTTTTTCTTTTTATATTTTATGTTCTGTCTTTCTTTCTTTCTATTTTCCTTGATTGCTTTTTACTTTCTTTTTTACTTTTTTTATCTTTCTTATTGATTTTATTTTTAATTTTCTCTTTTTCTTTCTTTTGTTCCCTGTTTCTTTTTTCTTTCTTTCTTCTACTCTATTTGTTTATTTGATTTCTTTCTTTCTTTCCTTCTTTATCCCCCTACCCGTCTAACGCTGCCGTCCCCCCCTCAGGGCTCTGCTGAGGGGGGGAGGTACGCCTGCGCCCCCCTCCCTCCCTACATGGAGGAGGAGGAAGGTGAGGAAGAGGAGCAGGATGAAGGCAGGCGGCCGCTGTACGACCTGTGTTTCCACCTGCTGAAGCTCTACAGCGACAGGTAAAGCCGAATCTCCAGCGCCCCCCGGTGGCGACCGTCCCCCCCCCTTACTGACCCCCCCTCCCCCCGCAGACACTACGGCCTGCAGCCGCTGCTGGAGCCCCTCACCGTGACCTGGCAGCGCCTGGACTTCCGGCTCAGCTGGCACCTGTGGGGCGTCCTGCAGGCGCTGCACTACGAGCACCTGAGCGCCTCGCGGCAGGGCCTGCTGCACGCCAGCTACGCCGCCCAGCTGGAGAGCGCCGGCCTGTGGCACATGGCCGTGCTCGTGCTGCTGCACATCCCCGACCACACGTACGTAAAACATGCAGATCGATGCCAGCTTTCTGTTCTCGGATATTCATGTCAGAAAATCCATATTTTAGTAATTTGGCCTAATTATTTAGGTTTTCATGAACTGGAAACCAGTGGGAAGAAACTATGAAACCAGGATCTGCTCTGAATTACATCCAGCTGGAAGGAACTACTTTTTCTTCCGCCTGATTAGTGTAGCAATAAACATTTTAGTCTAAGTGGGATTGTGGAACGTTTGCCTTCATCCTGCAGGTTTTCCATCCATCAAATAAAGAGACTCTGATTAGTTGTCGGGTCTATCTGATGTGTATCAGGTTTTGGAGGACGGACGGATGGAAAACATGCAGAAATGCATCTGGAGGACCAGGTTTCCCCTCCCCTGGTATAACTTCATTAACATGTGATTATTGTGTAATTTATTTTTATTCTTAATGTTTTTGCTGGTAATTTAAATAAAAATTTAACTAAATTCCTTTCCTCTTAACATCAGCTTTTTTAGAAGCAATTTTCCAAACACAGTAAGCTTTTGTGTAAAGTATCTGATCCTTGTTGCGGACACTGGATTTAATTTTGACTTGGTATCGGACATCGCTCATAAAGTAACTTCATCCTGTACAGTTTTGATTCCTTTACGATTTTTTGTGTGCCGATTTGATTTAAATTGGGGTTCTTGCAGATTTATCTGGAGAAAAACTAAATATTTTACAGAAATCTTTTTGCTATTTTTTTGTTCTTAATTTCAGTTTGGAAAAAACATCACAGCAGCTCGGCAAGTAAAGATACATATAATAAAAATTAAGTTTTTGCATTTATTTGGAAAAAGGTGTTTTGGTTTCTTTAGTTTTTCTTTTAACAAAAAATGTTAAATTTCGATGTTTATTTTTTTCTTAAAAAAGATTTTTAAAATTGTGAAATTAAAAGAATACTGGTATATATTTTTTTTTTTAAACAAAACCCAAATAAAAAAAATCCTGATATTCCCAATTTTCTTAACATAAAAAAAAAATCGATTTTACAAAAATGAAATAAAAAATCCTGATATTCTTTTTTTTTTTTTCTTAACGGAAAAAACTATTTTAAAATTGTGAAATAAAAAAATCCTAAAATTCAAATATTTGAGACAGTTTTTCCATCCTAGTGTGTAATATTATCTATGCTATGATGTAAAAGCTTACCAGCCCTCTCATATTTACCAAAGTTTGAGATTATTGCTTGTTCATCGGTTTGTCATTTTCGCGATTTAACTCTGATCTTCATCCTCGTCTTCCTCTGCGTCTCCAGGCAACGGGAGCGGGCCGTCCGTGAGATGCTGACCCTCCACTGCCCCCTGCAGGACACCGCCGAGTCGCTGCGCCGCGAGCGCTTCCTGACCGAGAGGCTGCTGATCCCGGAGCGCTGGATCCACGAGGCCAAGGCCATCCGGGCCCATCGCCACGGCGACAGACACCTGCAGGCGCTGCACCTGTACCGGGCCGGGCACTGGAACCGGTGCCACCGGCTGCTCATCCAGCACCTGGCCTCAGGTAAGGCTGCCGGAGACGCCGGGCGTCCCCGCGGGTCCGCCGAGGCTGAAAACATGCGCTTCCTTCCAGATTGCATCATCAACGACAACCACGACTACCTGCTGGAGTTCCTGGAGGGGCTGGCGGTCCCTGAACGCAGCGCCAGCATCCAGGACTGGGACACGGCGGGGAGGGTCTACCTGGACTACATCCGCGTCATCAAGACCCTGCAGGACATCCAGCAGGTAGGAAACACCCAGAACCCGTCCCAGAGACCAAACAAGCCCATCCTCAGCTGTTTTAGTTTTTAATTTTAAATATAATTAAGCTTAGAGAAGAAGCCCCGCCCCTTTTATAAGCTCCTCCCCCTGCCTCCGGCTGCATCCTGATGGTGTCTCTGCTCAGGTGGAGAACTCGGGCTACGAGCTGGAGCGTCTCTACACCGACGTCACGTCGCTCTGCAGCCGCATCGAGCTGCTGCCCTGCAGCACCGCCAGAGACCGGCTCGCCCAATCAGGTGAGCCGTAGCACGACCACCCAATCAGAGTCATCCGTCCTGCGATTGGCTGAGTGAAACCAGACTGGGTTCTCCATCAGTTTACCGCCTAATGTTGACATTTATTTAGAATATACTTAAAATATGGATTCAATAAAAAGAGAAAATATTGGTAACACTTTATTTGAAGCCCACATTAATAATGCATTTATAATCCCTCATAAATACAATTATAAACATAATGTTTTATGATGCACTATAGCAACAGTTATATAATATTATTCTGCAACTTATTAATTATAATGACTCATTCTATGGATGCTCTTGACTACTTAAGTACTTGGGTCCTTACTTTTCAATGATTAGTGCAATACCAGTTCACATGATGCAAAATGCTGTTTTTTGATATTTTTATCAAACTATATGTCTGTTACTTTACATATTTATACAATGATGACTCGAGACTACATAGGCTATTATAACATACTATAAGTCACTACTAGGGTTGACTTGAGTTGTTCATAGAGGTAATCAGAATGTGTAAGTAATCACTGAAGAGTGCATTATTATGCATTATACTTCATAAAACGTAGTGGACGTGATGTGTATAAGTACTCAAGACCATCCATAGAATGAGTCATTATCATTAATTATAAGTTGCAGAATAATGTTATATTACTGTTGCTGTAGTTCATCATAAAACATTGTTTGGTTATAATTGTATTTATGAGGCATTATAATGCCTTATGAATGCCATTAATGCACTATAAATGTGGGCTTCAAGTAAAGTGTTACCAAAATATTTCATGATAAATGGTTCAAAGTTTATAGACTGGTATGAAAATAATTTATTAGATTAATAAGATCAAACAGTTTGGAAATCAGAAACAACAGGCATTTAGAGATTCAGGTCTTCAGATTAAAATCTCAGATTATTCTGTAATTCCTCCCAAACTGAGACATTTTAACGTTAAATTCTGAGAGTAAAGAGCAGAAACTGGATATAAGTTTGTGTGACGCAGCTTCCACCCAGTCAGATGTACAATCGTGATAACCCAGTAATTATGTTATCAATGTTATACTGATTAATTATAAGTTAATAAGCTTATATGGTTGGAAAAATCTGTTTGAATCATGAGCGGCGGACGAGTTTGCTGAAACATGTCCTTTTATCGTTTTCATGTTCAGTATATCTGAAAGTTTTTCATTAGTTTTTTGTAAATTTTTTATCTTTTTGTTTGGTTTTGACCAACGATACCACCACTATCATGTTTGCATCGATATATTAAATTATTTTTTTTTTTCCAAAAAATGTTTTGGGGAAAAAAATTGACAAATTGTGAGAAAATTAATTTTGTATCTTTTAGGTATTTTTCTTAAACATGTGTAATTTCGCGTCCAGAAGTCGCCTCATTCTTCCAGATGTTTTTACAGAATCTGTGTTTTTACGTAACTTCCTGCTGTGATGTAACAAGCCCCGCCCCTTCCTCCCCGCAGAGATGGCGAAGCGCGTGGCGAACATCCTGCGCGTGGTGCTGAGCCTGCAGCAGGGCGACCTCGCCGTGCCGCTCGCCCAGCTGGCGCCGCACGTCAGCCGCCTGCCCATGCCGGAGGATTACACGCTGGAGGAGCTGCGAGGCCTCACACGCCTCTACCTGCACCAGCTCATCGTCAGCCAATGAGAACGCGGCGCCACCAGCCTCCGCCTGCTCAGCCGCAGCCAATCAGAGCGCGGCTTCTGCAGCAGTCTGACAATAAAAATGTCCCTGAAACGTCTCCGAACTGCAGCTGGAAAGTGAAAATGTTTCAGAACCGGGACGAAGGCTCATTTTTCAGTCCCAGCACCCGAAACCAAACGTTCGACCAAACCCAGAAACGATGATCTTCATCCTCCTCATCCTCTGCAGGACAGAAAACCCGCCGGTTGTTTCCGAACTTCCCCTGATAAAGTCCGTGGTGTGTTCGTGGCGTCGGGACGGCGCCGACGATGTCCGATACGAACCGAGCGCTCTGCAAAGTGTAAAGATAAATATTTTTGTAGTTTTTTGGTCTGAATGTGAGTCGGATGGTTCGTTTCACGGCTCGTCAGAAACCTGCAGCAACTTTTATCTCCTACGTTTTATCGCCAGATCCGACGTCTTTTAAACAGAAAATGTAAAGATTTGTTTGGGTTTTGGTTGCAGATCAGCTCCGCTTGCTTCTTGTTTTCTCTGAACGTAAACGAGCTCGCTGACCCGGGATCTGACGTCTGGACTGTGTGTTTGTTCTCTCCACGGATTCTGGTGTGTGTGTGTGTGTGTGTGTGTGCACGTTTTCCTGATGATGCTTTTGTTATTTTTTAATAAAGTCAAGTAGAAATAAAGTTTTGTCTCGTTTGATCAGCACTAAACGCTACCGTGGCGCTCTGATTACAACTCATGCTTTCAGGTGTTTTTACTGTTAATCTTTACATAAAAATTAATTCTTGTGTGAAAATGATCCTGGAGGCTCCGAGTTTCTTCCTGGACTCGTTGCAGAAAATTTCTGCATTTCTGGTCAATTATCCCAGCTGATGGATATGTGGCTAGAAAACGGGATTCTTTGTCTTAATAGCCGTGTGGAATTTATCAGGATGTGTCTGCAGGTGAAAAACATGAATATGAACATCATGTTCTTCTGGCTTCCAGATGTAGGTGATTTGTGTTGCTCATAAAAAGATTTGACTAAATATTTAAGGGAATTAAACTTAAGTTTTATTAATCATATTTTAGTTAAACACAAACCAATATTTCATATTGTTTTTTTGAGTTAAAAGGAAATCAGAACATTTATTGCCACCAGCATCCTGGTACAATGAAATTTCCTCCCAGTACAACCAGTCCAACAACAGACAGATGTTAACATGATCAGGATCCGGTGGACTGAGGCTGCAGCTGCAGCTGCAGGTGAGAAAGGATGATCTGAGGAGGGGGGGGGAGTAAAGGGGGTCCGTTTCCATGTAGGGCAGGAAGCAGGAAGTCTTCATTTTCCTCACAGGCCGATCCTGCTGCTGAAGTCTTTGCTCAGTGACTCAATCTCTGCTTCTGGAAGAGAAAAACAGACGGAGGAATGAGATGAGTAACGTTCTCAGGTACAAAGTCCAGATTCATCAAGTTCTGTCACAGCTTGTTTACATTGTTACGTTTATTGGGAAAGAGATGCCAGGCAGCGATGCTGAGAACGTTTTTAACGTTAACAGAGTTGGCCATTTAACTGCAGAGATGTGTCAGAATATAAAAATAAACGATGTTTGTCAAACTGGCATTAAAATCATGGAATACGTCATATTTGTGAGGTGGTAATTCAGAATATGAATCTTCAAGTAACTCACGATTCGACTTAGGGTAACGATTGGATTCTGTATTGATTCTTGATTCAAACCGATCTGTATTCACATTCAGTCCTCTTAGTAACAAAACCTGCTAATCAACTCCGTTCCTCTTAAAGCCAGAAACGGATCTGAGTAAATATTTCATTATTTGAACGAAAATGGGTATTTTTTGTTTTGTTTTTAAATCGTAAAAAGGTGTAAATGTTGCTAACCCTACAGTTTAACATCGTTATCACTTACAAGCATATTTGAAAGAAGTCAAGCAAATAATCTTTAAGTATTTTTAAAAAAATGATTCTTGAAAATTTTTAAATGATTCATAATCTCAATTCTGATGAAAAACGAGTTTTTGGGCAGCCCGAGTGTTAAAGCTGGCCTCTGACATTTGTAGTTATCCGGACAATCAGAACATTTTGGGGACCGGAGCGCACTGGCTAGGCTAAGTTCATGAACGAATAACGGCTTCGTACGGAGGCTGTGTGCAGACATGAAGTAAAACCAACCTTTGTCCTGGACTGGAACACGTAAGATTAAAACTTAGAGAACCTAAAGATCGACCTGAAAATGTTTATGTTACACTTTAAATTAGAAAAAAGCCGGAGTCTGAGACAGCTTTGGGTTTTTCTTTAACCCAATCCTGGAAGAACGATGGACTCCAAATAGTCTCGGACTGATGGGCAGCAACCGACGCTTTGCCACGATAGTTTCTGATGACGGTCATCCAGCCTGTATTATGTATCCTCTTTCCCACCTGTACTTACTCTACCCCTTTTCTGATGACCAGTGAACAGCTTTGTAATGATAACACCGTAATCTTTTATTATGAAGTCAGCAAACAACAATCACACAGCCTCTGTTACAGCTGCTCTTTAAAAACAGGGTTGAGATTTGCTATCTAATGACTTCACAACATCAGACCAATCAGTGGCCTCACTCCCCCACTGGACCCTCACTGGAGGAGGCACCATCACAGTTTCTACTAGTTCCCACTCGACCTGAGGAACCGCTGGTGGAAACCCCCTCCAGTAAAGTACGGTAGAGTTTAGGGTAGAACAGAGTAGGGTAGGGTAGGGTGTACAGGAGGCTTGGTGGTTTCTAATGGCCTGACCCAACGAGAGCATGTAGGTGAAGAGCAAAGGTCCTAGGACCCACCCTTGTGGAACCCCACATGTAACTAAATGGTGGACTGATTTGGCCTCTCTCAGGGCCACGTTCTCTTCCCTGCCCGTGAGGTACGACCGGAACCAGTTCAGGGCCGTGCCAGCCAGTCCAATGACTGACTGGAGCTGGTGGAGCAGGATGTTATGGTCCACAGGATGAAAAGCAGCCGACAGGTCCAGGAGTACAAGAAGAGATGGAGATCTCTGATCTGGAGTCATCATCAGGTCATTCATGACTCTGCCCAGGGCTGTCTCCGTGCTGTGTGCTGACCAAATACCAGACTGGAACTTATCGTACAGGCTGTGTGATTGGAGATGGTCGTGAAGTTGAGCTGCAACTGTCTTCTCAAAAACTAAGATAGAAATGGTAAATTTGATATGGGGCTGTAGATTCTCTGGGTCCAGTGAGTGTTTTTTCAGACGGGGGTAAATAACAGCAGTTTTAAGGGCTGGGGGGATTTGACCAGCTGAAAGTGAATGGTTTATAACAGTGGTAATTAGTGGGCAAATGGCTGAGATATTGGCTTTGATTAATGAGGGCGGCAGGGGGTCCAGGGAGCACGTAGAGGGCTTCATCTTTCGCAGGATTCCTTCTACCTCTCTCTGTGAGATATGGTCAAAATGGGCAAAAGTGTTTGCTGGCTCCAAGTCCACATTCCCTGGTTTGGGAGAGGACAGGGCAATAACAGAGGAGCGTATTGTGTCCACCGTATGGGTAAAAAAGGCCATTAACCTGTTGCACTGATTTTCACTACTGTCAATGGCCGGGTTTCCCAGATAAGAATGTTCTTAAGATTTACGAACGATCTTAAGAAGATCTTACCAAAGAAGCAGCGCTAAGTTATGACTGTTTCCCAGACGCCTTCTTAGTGGCGTTCTTTA
>JAVQJG010217336.1:0-19554 GCA_036024015.1 Craterocephalus amniculus
TTCTCAGGGTCAGTTGTAGTAGCCTTATGGATCGGGCACCGAGCTGACGAGTGGGGGGGTTGTGGTGGGGGGAAGGGGGCATTATGGCTACAACATTTAAAAGCTTACATAGAGAAAGTACAAGCTAGAGTTCACCAGAGGCACCGGGAATCAATACTAGCTCGACTCAGAAATCTGCTGTATAATCCTTGATCTCCAAGGCTATTTGCTTTGCACTCTGGCTGCATCGTCCATGCACCCCATGTTGTGCAGAGCCCACTGTCCCCACCCAAATAAGACATCCTAAAAAATTGATCTGGATGCATCTGTGGCTAGATTACGTCTCTGGTTTAAAGAGAGATATGACCGGCTCGAGCTAATTCATAAATCTGTGTGTCTGTGTGCTGGAGGATAAGGACAGGGCCCGCTGAATGGGACAAACTAGTGAGGGTATTATCAAAGATGCATCGCTGGTATCTGGAAGACCGTGGCAGAAAAGAAGCCATTAAGTAAAAACCTCTTCAAATGTAAAGGGCTGGTAAAGGCCACATGCTGAAAAATACTATTATAAATTCTATACTGGAGGTATGATTTACAGTGACATAAGGAAAATAAATCATCTTTGTTTATTTTGCCTGTAAGCAATGATGCCTTTTGTGCTATTATATATTTTTCTGATGAATGGCTTGAGAACAACAGACTGGAATGGCATTTTTTATTTCTTTTTTTTAAATAAATAATTTGTCAATTTTAAAAGTTTGTGGCATTTTATTCCTTAAAATTGCTCAGTGTTTGCTTAACCTGTCTCTCCTTACTGTCCAGATTTCGCTTTGTCCTCAAGCAGGTTGTCATCAAAGCTATATACATAAAATCCACATTATTTATTGCCACCTCCTCCAACTTACTGGAGGTGGACCCTGGCAATTGGACACGACTTCACGTTGAGAATAATGCAGATTTTCCTCATTCCTACAAGCTTTGGCTGCAGTTGGAGATAGAAACACATTTAGATAGGTGAACATCTGAAAATGAGCTTTGTGACTAAAAATAGTAACAACCTGCTGTTACAGTGTGACGCTGTTTCTAGGAACTCACATTAATATGTCCCCTCCTGTACTCACTTACAGATTTTGAAGGCTCTTGTGGACTTTAATGTGCAGTAGATAGACAGGAAAGAGGTGAGAGAGAGAGAGGGAGAGAGAGAAACAAATAGGCAGAGACAGAGAGATGACATGGACCAAAGGGCCCCAGGCCAGGATTGAACCCTGGGCCGGTATAATGTGCATGTGATTTTGTTGACCGGTTTAGTGACATACTGCCACGCTTCTCTGTGTTCGGTCTTGGCTGCCAACGTCGGCTCCAGTATACTTTTGCTTCGGGAGAATCAGTGCCCTAAGCAATAAGTTCCACGTTTCTATGTAGTGGCAGATGACTCGTCTCCTCCAAAATTAGTCAACTCTGAAAAACATTTATCAACTATGTGCACCACTTCAACTAACTGACTTATCAACAGATATAATTAGTTGTGCACATCTCTAAATAAATAATTTTTCTCTCAATGGAGTGAAAGGATTAGCTTAGCTTTGGCACTGTTTTTTTCACATTAATTCTTTATTGAGAATGCTTAACAAATTCCAGAGCTAACATTATAAAATATTTATGCATGCATCATTTTTAAGGTACAATTTGGAACCTTGAACATGGATGGCAGGGTAAGTTACCTCTACATTGTTTACGTCAGCATTTGAGTCAGTGTACCACAATGTAAAGCAGCTACATTAGCGTTACAATCACTGTTTATGGTCCAAAAAGCAGCTGCTCAAGTTAAAAGATGGCCACTAATTACTTTGGTGATCATCTTTTCCCCTTTTCTTACAGCTGTAACATCTTTAACAACACTTGTAAGTTGAGTTGTTTCTCACCATGCACTCAGTGTAACTAAAAAAGAGGGAAAAAACTGTTGGAAACATAAAATCTAAAAACAAGCAAAACAAAAAAAAGGCAGTGCCTCACAGTGAGCTGGCTGAATTGTTAATATGAATTAAGTTTATATAAATTATATTTATTTTTTCTTTGGTTTGGCACAGTAAGGGGACTGAGGCTCCAGAGTGCGACTGATTAGGCTTTTGATTTGTACTTGGCATTGATTCTAGCAATTATTATTAAATTATTATTTTAGCCTGGTGGGGGTTCTTTGCTGGCTTGCTGCACTGCCCAACTACACAATGTCGAGAAAATAAAAGGGGTGCACCAACACCTTAGATCACCATCAGGCTTTTTGTTGTTAGTGTTTTCTACATGTTTAACATTCATGAATGTGCTGCCGTCTACTAGAACACCTAACTTGGGTATAAAGTAAAAATCTAATATCTAATATTACCCGGAGCAGATATCCTTTGTTTCTACTATACTGGTCTTTAACATTGAATTCAGAGCTGGCCTTTCCATAAACTTTTAAAGCGTTTCAAACTGTTTTGTTACCTGACCCCCCCCTCATGCCTCCTGGCAGGTGAAACAAACAAAACATTCCTTCTGAACACAAAAGCTGTACTTCAGCAACAACATGTTACTGCTGGGCAACAAGCAAGACATGAAAAGTTAGATTTGTAGGAGGGGTGTACAGTATTTTTGGGTGCTTCTCCGCTGTTAGTGTGAGCTGCCTGTGTTTTCTTATTCCCATGGCTGTGTGTGTATTGTTAGAGTGGCAGTTGTTGGACTCTCTGAGGCCTTTGAGCTTACTGTTTTCCCCCTATTACTTGTGCCCGGTGGGGGACAAACAGTTGTAGCGAGATGCGGAGCAGCGCAGCAGGGGTGGTCCCAAGATACCCTGGATTCATACTTTCCCCCTGACGCACGGGATGGAGAAACACAGAGCTGGCAATTACCAGACTTCTCTATATATACTGCAATCCTGGCCAGCTCCGCTCTGCTGTGCTCCATCCACTCTGAAGGCTGTCTCAGGGCCAAGCTGGAGGTAATGAAAGCAACACACTCCTAATGGACTATTGATGTGTGTGTGTGTGGATGTATGAGAGAAAGATAGGTAAAGCACAAAGAAAAGAAAAAGGACAGTAAAAAAGTCCTTCTGCTGGCGTATTAGTGCGCTCTCATTTTCATTTTTTTTTTGTTAAGCTGTGGTACAAAGTGAGCATCCATGTCTGCAGGGTGCAGTAAATCATCTGTATGGGCTGAATAAAAACAGCAGAAATAAACTGCAAGTGTGATCCAACAGCCATAATGTGCTGTATTGCCAGCAAAGGAAAGAGACAGACAGAGACACTGTGTCTGAGACATTAGGTCACTGAGAAACCAGGTGTGTTTCCATCGTCCTTCAGCTCCCCACCAGCGGGCAGGTCTCATACAAAACACACTCACATATAAAGGAAATGACACAAATAGCTCCAGGTGACAAACACACTGGCAACTTTGGACACCATCACAGTAAATTTCACCGAATGGATCATGTCCCACTCCTGCTGATGATCCACTAGCAGAGCCCGTGAAATGTGTGCACATTCTTTCTGTGTCACTGTGTGTGTCCCCTAACCTGCTGGCTGCCTATCGGGTGAATGGATGGGCATCCACTCCTGGAGGTCCGGTGGCATTACAGAAATAACTCTGCTGACCAACGTGACATCTGCTTGTTCCCACACTGGCTGCGTCCTGTTCTAATGGAAGCTTGAGCTCTATTTCAGGGGCAGCAGCTCGATTTATCTTACTGCCCTCTGTGTCCCGGGACGGTGACAATGACGTGGCCTGGTGTAACTGATGCTTCGCTCCCCCCCCCTTTCGTCCTGCTTCCCTGACGCAAACGCTCACAGGATACAATCAGTCAATTTCGGGCAGTCAGATGACCTGGCTGCCTCCTCGCTGTTTGTGCTAATTTTCAATCGCATAGCTTAAAACATCCTAAAAATAAACCAGGGGGGAAAAGAGGGAGCTGTAACGAATCATACACAAGTGTTCAGATAATCTAGGATGATAGTCTGATGTCTTGTGATGACAGGTGGGGGAACAGAGAAGAACTGACCACTGAACCACAGAAAGTAAGCCTGCTGAATTGCTCGCATACCACAGAGACCGTGGAGCATGATTATCCTCCTCAGAAAACTTAATCTTCATTCTGGTGGATGGGCAGGCTGGCAGAAGGCTATGAGCTCAGTGACCCACTGTATCTGGTGAGAGGCTGAATATTATTCTTTGGAAAAGAAATGCATTGCCTCAGGTCCTGCATTAGATTAAGTTGACTGATAGCTTAAACCTGGAATCTGTGGATCAGGGGAAGATAACCTGCACATTTGAAGTCCTGATATTTACAGGAGTGGGAAGCTTTTTAGGTTTTAGAAAAAAAAAGAGTGTCTCTTGCATATAATTGGGATTTTTGTAGTCTGATTTTAATGCGTGGCTGAATTGAATTTGCAGTAAGAAATAGTGTTAAACATTTGTCGTACTACAAAAAAACGCATGTGCATTTTGGTGCGTATGTAAAATCCTAAAGCAGAACCTCTTCTGTAATGCACATTGGAATCGAGCAAACATGACAACTGAAGAATTAATGAAAAAAAAAACAACTTTCTTACTTAAAGGCAACCAGACTGACCGCACATCTGGAGTTTCAGAAACTTGCCTCAACTTTCACTATAATGCAACATATTCTGGCCAATCAAATAAGGAACATTCCTGGTAGATTACTTTGTAGCAGTGTGTATTTCTGCTGTTTACCTTGCGATAAATCTATTCCTAGCATGATAAGAGTTGCAAAATCCAGTGTTATAAATGGCTACACGGTATTTTGCCATCTGATAAAACCTCTAAATCCATAGATCCGTTAGTCAAACAGGCTTCCAACTTCCTCTCGCAAAAACAAACCCCCCCCAACATAACAACTTGTATTGTTTTAATGCACAGCATACAATGGCCGGTCTGAATGTTTACGTTAGTGAAGTAGTGATTTAAGTTGAATGTAAAAAGCCAAGGAATGTGCACGGAATGTGCTCACAGTGACATGTTTATGTTTACAGTAGCTTTTGTGTCAGTATCTCAGAGCCCGATCTTCTACACTGAGCAAAATGTTGTGTGGTGACAAATCATGAACGGTGCTGAGGAGAAAGGTTCAGTTCTGTGTGTGGGGGGTTCCAGCATATATGAATAAGTGAAACAAGTTCATTTCTACCAGGAACAGGGCAAATTAGTGCAGCGTCAAGGACAAACAGATGTGTTAATAATTAGGAACGTGATTTTCAACACAAATACAGCTTGTTTTGGTCCAACTCAGCCTCTATAGGCCCAAACCTGATTACCTGTTAACTTATACAGTATAACATGCGCTCATTGGTTCAGATCAAAAGAAGCCAGATATATCGGTTTTACTTTACAGATGTAATTTTCCAAATGAGGCTCAATTAGACCCTCTTAGCTCAATTATATTAAAATCTGATACTGTTAAAATCTGGTTGCTAATATTTCAAGATCAGGACACATAAGCTAAGATACAGCGGGCTTGCAGTGGGTGTTGGCAGTGAAACATTAGGTTTTGTAAATTGTTTGTGAATCACATATCTAGGAGAATTTAGCTCTCTAGAAGTAAAACAACGACCCCTGTATTGGCAACTTTTAGGGGTTGCTGAAGCTCTGCGACTTTTGTAAGTACAGACAAACGCTAATTTTAACACTAATACAGGATTTGTCCCGTGTGCATCATGTAACAGTCTGTTCTTACCACTTTTGATGGCTGCATTTGAGGCGTCTAGGAAACACTGGCACAATGTAACCACATGAACCACCACTCAACAATCTGTGGGAAACGAGTGGTTGAAGGTGGACATGGTTATTAAGGGAACTGCTCACAACACAAATGACCAATGCAAGGCAAGTTTTCATTTGATTGTTTAGAAACAGACTCAGTTGATGTTATCTCTGCTCCTCTTTATCACTTTATATTTATTCTTGTGTCTTAGTAGCTAAACAAAACACTATCTTTTCACTGTTTGCTAAATTAAAATCCTCTTCTTCTCATAGAATAACGTAACTTTAATCAGTTATGCTCAAAACATTTCGTAAACATCAGTAAACAGTTGTGTATCCCTGTAGTGTGTGTGTAGGGCATTATAGCTCAGATCACATGAATCTCATGAAAATGCATTCTGTGGTCGATGAGGTATACTGCTCAAACCCACATATGTTAATCTCACAGTGACGAGAGAGAGGAACGATGGGCTTTACAAAAATCCCCTGGCATCCACCTTCTTAGAAACACAACTGTACAAGAAAAAGGAAGGGGGGGTGCTAGATTTGTGCAAACAAACATCTGGTTTTAATCTGGTTTTCCAACTAAACACGCTCCAACATCCCAAGGACACAGCAGTGAATCCTTTCCAGATTCAGGATTGGCTGTAACCCCTGCTTGGGCCGTCTTCAGAGGTGGAGCAGCAGCCCAACACCACCGTGTGCTTGTTGAGAGGATCAAACAAAGGAACACATCACTGAAGCTTGCCCTCTTCAAGTATTAGACTGAGGATTAGTCAGCAAACTGAGAGGCAACCGCTGCTCTTAAGGATGGTGCATGTGCCAAAACCGAAATATTAAAAAAAGAAACACTGCACAACACATCACAGCAGTCAATCAGCAGATCTATTCCTGGAGGTGTTGCCTTCACAAGCTCATTTAGTTAATGTAGAATTTGAAGCATAAATTTGTAAACATTTAACATCTAAATGCTCAGCACTTTTTTTTTGGACCTGATCCAACTACATTCTAACCTTTGTTGCTGATCTACTTTGAAAAAATGTAAACCTAAGAATAAAAAACCTGTGTCATATCTGTCAGCTGTCCACGCTGTTAGTACTTCCACAACATGAAAGAAAGGCGAGCACATCAATGAGCATCCTGCACTCATGTCAGGCAAAGAAAAGAAGAAAATGTTTCAGACAAATACAAGCAGTCTTTGGTGTTCTTTGTGTGTGTGAGTGTGTGTGTGTGTCCATTTATTTAAATTCAGGAACATAAAGCACGAGGGAGGTATGTGCAGGAATGTGTGTGATGCTTAGTTTAAGACAGAATGTGTGCAGAGAAAGTGAGGGATGAAAGAGAGTGGCAGCAGGGCAGAGAAGCGAAGGAAGGATGGATGAGAGAGCATAAAAGCAAGGGCAACAAAAGGTGCAAGGAGAGGTGCGAATGGGGTGGGAGGAGGAAAAAAAAAGGCAGAAGGGGGATAAACTTGGCGAACAGCTGGGCCAGTGTCACAGGGGTCAAGCTCAGGAAGCGGTCACATAGTCAATGTCATCCTTTCATCTCGTCTGCTCGAGATGAATCAACATAAACTGTGCTCAAATTTAACCTTCCAAAATCACAGGTTGATCCAACTTTCATGCTGCACCACCCACCACTTTCTTCCCCTGCCTGGCCTTTTCCATCTGTCCTATTTTATCATCCTCACTTATTCCTGTCACACATGTTCAACTCTTAAACTCTCTTCGTTATTACTCTTATGTATCTTTATCTAATGATAACGATAACTGCCCTTCAATCAGTCTCTCTCTATTGAAGATGCGGTTGAGTGGAGGGCAAAGTCAATCGTTCCTGTCAGAACCCCTCCAGGACTTCCAGCTCCTCTCCTCTGCCTAAACAAATTTTGAAGCCAATCAAAGGGCTCACATTTTTTTATGTGGAAAATGGGTGGATGCTTTATATTTCTGTGACAGATCCACTCAGAGCGGCTCCTCCACGTCTCTGCAAACCGTCGGCTTCACGCATGAATGATACAGTTCGGTGGCAAAGACAAACAAAGCGTGACAAATCCAGATTATTGTCTGTAGGCGAGATAAGGTTATAATGAGAAAGTGCGTCGGGGGAAATTGATCCTTTTTCAGGAAGCTGTCGTATTTACTGGTGGATGCCAATAATAACTTCCTGTGCGTCCTGCCTCTAATGGGTGGCGGGTGAAATCAGGGGTTGTGGGTGGAAGGTTTGAGCTAAGAGAGCGAGATTTCATTATGATGCAATATCCTGATAAGTGCGTTTGAAAGGAGGTATTTGGTGCCTAATTATTGTCCGTGGCAGGGTATATTGAAAAGCTGTCTGATTGCCATTGATGGTCACAAACTGAGGCAGAAACATAGCGACTTTACAATGGGTGTCAACAGCGGTAAATGAATTATCAATACATGAAGCTTTTGACCTTTTATTTCTGTCAAAGAATGGAAGAAGTAGAAGATTAGCTACTCCAATTCACAGATCAGCACTAGCACATGATTCCCAGATGTAGCCTGGGAAATATGGGCCTTCGTGTATTAGGAGAGGCAGTCGTGTCTGAGAAACATTGACAGCCGAGCCACCAACCTACTTGGCTGCACGTTAAATCTACATGCCATAGGGGAGAGAAATGGGCCTGCCGACAGGCCAGTTATTAGCTGGGGGAACGTGGGAGGAATGGCAGACATTAACATAGATTACTCGAGTATGACTGACAGTTTCAGAAGAGCTTTTTGTGACTTACCAAGTGATTTGGGACTTGCCTTAATTCAGCGAGGGACGCTTTAATACCGTGGGCTGTCTCTGCTATCTTGGCACCGTTGCCTTGGTGAGGATGCCAGCAGGGAGGAAATATTTTTTTCTCCCTGCTTTTTTTACCCCCCACTCTCAGTGGTTTAGGTTCTGTGTTTCTGCAAGTAATGATGGGAAGGGTTGTCGGGCCAGCAGCTGGGGTTAAGGACCGTCTTTTTGGGCTATAATGAATGCGCTGTGGTGCCTGTGAAGTCTGCGTGGAGCTATCCAGATGGATGTGGTCGTTCGCCAAAAGCCAGTGCGTAACAGAGATCTCAGAGGGATCAGCACAACAAATCAGCAAATGGGAAATTTGATCAGTATTTTAAAACAAAATCATGTTTTGTATGGGACATAACTGGTACTGGATCGAGATTTTGGCTTTTACTCTAGGCCTAAGAGAAGAAAACTGAAAGACAAGAATAAGTGGGATCAGAAACACATTCTGGTTTAAAAACAAATTTCAGGAGACAGATAAAATTAAAAAGAGCAATGCCAGAGTCCTGCACTAAAAAAAGATGCTGGGAAGCTTGGACATATTGTATGTTTCTGTTTGGTTCCATCTCTAAGGGCCACTGTGGCTCCTTCCTGATGTGGTTTTCATTATTTATCCAGCATCTATTGGACAATATTGGAGCCGACTCAGAGTCCTGCTGCCATATTGGCAACAGGACTTTGGAGCAAGCAACAACAGCGGAAGTAGAGAGGAGGAAGCAGCAGTGTTACTGAACATTCAGTCTGGACTGAATCGTTGTTTGCACACATAAGAAATAACACCAACTGCAACGTTTCGCATGGTCTGTTACTTTTTTAAGGGTAAATACGATAGAGTCACTTAAAAGACATTCCACTATTCATTTAGCTGTTTTGCTGTTGTTTTAAATGACATTAAGTTAAATCCAACAAAGGTCTGCGATTCACTGGAGCAGTCCAGCACAAACACAGTCTTAAAGGTTATCAATTTCATTTCTACCACTACACATAGCATGGTATGTACATGAGATTAGTCACCTGCCAAAACCAAACAAAGGTTAATGTATCTCAGGTTCAAATTACATTTACCATAGGGTGTCATCTCTAAGCTGTTTAATGCATTGTAAAACGAAGAGCTTTAATCAGCCAGGCTCGGTGGAGCCACTGGATTAAATCACTTTTTATCTGCACTTCCTTTGACTTTCCCTGTGCACAGGGTTGCAGTGTAAATCATAATGCGTCCCTGTTGGGCTCACTTCAGTATAGTTTATTGCTCTAGTCACATTTCATAAATTCCATTTATTTTGTGTATTGAGTAAATCCACATTCAGTAAAAACAAGGATAACTCTTTTATCTGTTCTCCAACCACAGAGTTTATCATTCCTAACAAACTGTGTGTGTTTCTTCTGTCACATGTAGATTTTTATGTGCACGGATACAACATTTGAAATCACAGCGTAAATACTGTAGTGCAACATGTGTGGTGGACAAGTTTTTATTCAAATTTTTTATTTGTGTGTGCATGTATGCATGCTCACACGCAACAACAGTGACAGGGAGAGCTGCTGCCGCATTGCACAGAATACCTAAACAGCTGTAGTGCTCCATCAGGGCTATCGATCATGTCCCTCCCTCTGAATCACAATCAGGCGTGGGCAGAGCCGAGCGGCTGGGGCAGGCCTCTGTGACTAACTTGTTGGACAACTGCTATGCACCTCTCATATCAACGAGGCCTCACCAAACAAACCTGACCTGGATAGCTGATTAGATGTGTCTATATCTGAGTGATATAGCACATAACTTTAAATCACTGGCTGGAATATGAGCCTTTTACATGTTTCAGCTATGAAGATATCTAATCAGAACAATTCCAATTAGAAAATGACATTAAAACATTTAATTTACGTCACATTGTATTTTCTCAAGTAAAAACTGATTTGATAGTGCTGTGGTCGACATACACACTTAAGCTTTTTTCACACAAGAGCTACATAACTTAAAGCGATGACTTTCGGTCATGCAGATAGCTCTCCCTTCACCGTTTGTCACACTTTACACAGATGCCTGTGAAAGCGATGGACAGAGCTGTGCTGCAAATGTGATAAAAAGTATATACTGAAGGAGCTAAAAATATTGCTTCCTTAGAGCATACAGTATGCTAAAGCTTATCAAAGAGATAGTGCTATAGTTATGAGGACTTAATTGCACCACAGCAAGACTATGGCTGTTATCAACTTGAGAAAACTTGACCTTTTACTTCCCTTGAGGACACCAGCTACAGATAGTCTCTGGTATTTTTCAGTGCCAAAAGATTTATATTTCTGATATCAAAGTGGAACCACTGAACTTTGGAAGATTTTCTGCCAAATAACGGACAATTCCCCATCTATCCTGCATCCTGCCAGTACTCGGAGTTATTTACAGTCAGTAAGTCAGCCCAATGTTGACTGTAGCTCTTGCTCTGACCCTTCATCTCTTTCTTTTCCTCTCTTTCTCCACTAATGTCCTCTTGCCTTTTTATGATGAATCAGCAAAAGTGGGTGTTCAAAATGGCCGGTGTGTTGATATCCAGTTGCTTGTATGTGATGCAGTGTGTAAAGCGGACTCTGTAATGTGGCACAGTGTCAGCCATGTAAATTATAAATGTCACTGTGCCTCAAAACCAGTAAGAAATGCACATTTTTAAGATTAGAAAAGTTACATAGCGCAATTTTTGACATGCTGTTTTGCCCAAAAAATCATATTATAACAAACATGGTACACTGTCAAATAAAACTGCTTCAAACTGCACTTAAGAATATTCATGTTTTTAACAGGAAAAGAAAGCATCAGTTTCAGAGCTCATTTTTCACCAGCTTGTTTTTTTGTTCAAATTGTGAGGAGAAATCTGACTCTGTGTTGCTCCAAAAATCAAAGGTAAAACCCCAAAGCAGGAAATAACGCTATCTGTCACATTTCCTTCAATGCCTGATCATATGTCAAATTAACCCCCGGCTGCTGTGCTACATGTGCATTAATGTGACTGCAGCGGCTCATGTTTGGAGCAGTTGAAAGTGATATGAACATGTTACAAAGTTCTACCTTGTTAGAACCCTGTAACAAAATGTTATAGATGAGCACTGGGGGAGTCACCATGTTCAGCTGTTCTGATTAACGGAGAGTGGGGAAATAAAGGATAAAAGAAAATAGTCTGTCATATAATTCGTGATACTGAAGTATGATGCAAATTTTTATTAGATCAATTATATGATTCCAGCTATATAACTCCCAACAAATGTACCCAGTATGTTCTACAAGGTTCACAGTGACAGGATGGTGGTGTTTGATTCATTCATTTAGACTTTGCTCTGCTTGTCCTTTAATCCCACCCGGCTGTTGTTGCATATGGAGTGCCAGCATATGTTAAACTGTAAAAAAACGTGTTAAGAAATGAAGGCTTTCTGTTCTGTGGAGTGCTTGAGGGCTGAATTTGTAATGTACAGCTTTACAGGACAAAATGGATCAAAATGAGACGTTCTATGGCCAATTTTTCCGATCAAACAGAAGGATTGCCACTAACAGATGATGCTGAGGGCTGCTTTGGATGAGGTAGAGAAAACCACTGGTCAGTATTTGACGAAACACAATGGCAAGTTTTCATTAAAAACTAAAGAGTAAAATGGGAACTAAGGGTCATTAGCAACCATCTGCTATCACATCTCCACATCTATATCAGCTTAATATCTGATGTAATCACAGAGAAGTTAGATATTATTACATCAAAATCAAAGCAGGAAACGCATGAAACTTGTCTACAGCCTTATTAGCTGCCATCTGCTAGCATCTCCACAATTCTCCTCTCCACTCTGTACCTTCCTGCTCCCTGCTATGCTGTGTTATCTGTAACTCAGTATTAACTTCCTGCCAAGATGGTGACTTCCTTTTCATTTGTGTTCCCATGGTCAGTTGAATTTAACTCACAACCTGGTACCTGACATCCAGAAATTTACTTCCTATGTGCTGGGTTACAGCTCAGTATCCTCTTCTACTGAGGCTGGACACACCTGAATCGAAGGGCGGCTATGACAAGACCGACTCCATACACACATGCCTGTGCAACCTCATACACACGTCCTCACCTATTGTCATGGTGTGATTGAGTGGCTAAGATGGAAATGCATGGGCGTGTCAGATACAGCATAGAGAGGATGGCTGAGAAAGCACTGAGATGTGTGTATGTGCATATTAAGAAAACTGTTCCTGTGTGTGCTACCACAGTCATTTTCAGATTGGGGGTTATGTTTAAACACTAAATGGTGGGGAAAAAAAATTTCATTAGCATTATATGGATGCTGACATTCTATTTAGGTCAAAGTCAGCGGTGCATAACGATATTTGTGCTTATGTGGTGTGTGCTTGTGTCAAAGCTCACGCAGTGCAGTAGTCACGGCTGTCACACGACCACGTGTGAGAGTGCACACACTCAGACGATCCTGCTGTGCTGTGTGTGGTGGGAGCCTCCCCCCGGGTGCCGCTGAGCTGTCAAAGCAGGATGAATGAAGAAGCTGGCCTGCATAGCAAAGGGCTCTGGGGAAATCCCACCACCATGACACTTACACACACACACACACACACAAACTTGGTAGCGACTCCGTGAGTGCACGGGAGGCTGGTGTACGGCAAAAATGTGAATATACACGCTTTTGACCACAGAACTAAATCTAAGCGTGAGAGCACAAAGGTGTGCACGTGAAAGCAACCACACAAATACTGCATCTGTATGAAACCAGAACAGCCCTCAGGGTCCTTTGCAGAGGAACATCTGAGTCTGATAACAGAAGAATGTCCAGAAATCCCCATTTAGCAGACAGCAGGCCAACATGGACAGTGTCAGAGACGAAAGGAACTGCTCTCTTACTCAAACTCCTTCCTTTTTCTAAAACACAAAACAGAAAGACTTCATCCTTCTTTATACATGAACAGAGTTTAAGAGTCCGAAAACACCATTGGAAATCACATAAATTATGGCAAAAATAAAAAAAATTCAATTCAAACTCTAATTAACCCCCATATTCCACTGAAAGATTTATTTAAGATGCACATTGACTGAAATCACAAGTGGGAACAACAAAAAAGCAGCAATGCTAGCTTCTGTAACAGCCAGTTTTTATTTCTAAGTGTGTATTCAAGAACAAAGCAAGGAAGAGGTAGATTGCGTAGACCCCTTAGAGGGAACCATAGTAACAACAGACCAAAGCAGACCTTGTAAATTTAACCATTCTTAATTCAACAGAAGGATTTCCTCGATCAGGGCGGTAAATCTTCATGCTTGGCACAAGAGTGAGCAATCCATTAACAATAATAAAGCCTGAGCGGCAGGCAGACAGACCCTTAAAGGCGAAGGTCAGCCCAATATTACAGCTTTAAAGGTTTCCTATTACGGCTAAACTTCAATATAAGCGCTCACCTTGCCTTTAATGCCTACTGGCTATGCAGTGGCTGAGCACATGTGGACATTCTAAATCCACTCTTTCTGAGATATTACTGGATAGTGGAGAACGATTTATGGGTCTGGTTCTGGGCTGCTGGTCGAAGCTGTGAGTGTTGTTAATAAAAATGCAACAGCGGTGAATGAGATCTCACACTCTCGTGCTCTCTGGCTTGCACTTCCTGCTGGGAAGGGAGAATTTGAGTGCTGCAGCACCTGGCACAAAAGTGCTTAAGCAGCATTTTTTTTTCCTACATCCAGACCTTTATTTCTGACACTTTCATATCTTTATCCTCCTTCCAGCTCACTTTTTTCCCGCTGCCACCTCTTGACACTCTAACACCTCTGAAGACTTGCTTTGTATCCCCGCTATTCCGTATTTCTGGAGCTTTAATACCTCGTCAGACACGGAAAACACTTCCGTGCAAACACGCATTGGGTTTTAATCTTGTCTCTACATCTTTCATGGCATTCTTTCCTTAACCTACTTTTCTCTGCCTGTTTTCTCCTTGGTTGCTCTCTAAAGGGTGACTTGAGAAAAGAGAAAGGAAGGAGAGAGGACACTGCAACACAAAGCAGGAGGAGAAGAGGAGAGAGGGGAGAGTGCAAGCTCTTAAGTAGATTGCAAAGAACAGCACAGAGGCATGAGTGTGAATATTAAAAGGGCTTTCTCCTGACCAAGAAGTTCCAGCCTGCAGCAGGAGTACCACGGGGAGCGGAAAAGATGGTGACATGGTGAGAAAGAGGAGTCCTGCAGAATAATCAGCTTTTCAACCTAAAAGCCATGACTATTAGCTGCAGGTGTCAGAAATCAGAGTGGACACAATCTATCAGGCTGACCAGCTGATCTGTGATGAGACATCACTATAAATGAATTAGAAAGGTGATCATTTTTCTATTAAAGAAATTAAACGGGTCAGAGGAGGGTAATTGAAAGCAACAGAGGGGCTCAACTTGATCTGATGGCAGAAGATATGTTGCAGTTTCACAATAACGCCTCCATAATTGCACCATGACAATGTTTCAGCCATATTTCTCTGCACAGATCATCACACAGCTAATGGGATGGAGTGTAATTCAACTACAATCTACTGATATGTGGCCGCACACATACACACACACTGTTTATTTTCTCGTTTACAAAAATGATATCCAGCACTTTCATGTGTCTACTTCACCATAAGGATTAGGAACTGGATCTTATGTAAGGTTCAGGCTGACATGAAATGTTTAGGGATCTGTATTATCCTGTGGATCTGTGGATGGTCCTTTCCAGTAACATACTTCCCGAGATTTTTTCCTGATTCATGGCACGACTGTGCTTTGGACACGTGAAAACACGTCCATAATGGCATGGAAATGAAACCATGAATTAAGTATGACTGGAAACCAGAGCACATTTACTCAGGCAAGACTTTGCGAGGGACACACAGCTTGAGAGGGAGGAAGAGCAATAGTATTTTCATGGCCTTGAGACTTAGCCTTAATTTCTTTGTTCAGACCGCAGGTAAGAAAGATAAGAGTAGCTGGAGCTGAGCCCCCTGATACAATGACAAGCAGGGAGTCTTCTTGACTTTACACACAAACTGTCACTCAATGCCTTTTTGTCTCCACACTTATTACACACTTTCTTGTGAGGCAGCCCTTAAGTGAGACTCACCTGGAATGCCTGGTGGGGTTTTCAGGTATTTTCCATTGAAATGCTGTATCACAACTTCACACTTCTCTGTTGACTCCATCCTGAAACAAAAAACGATGCAAAGGGTTCACTTTGAAATATTTGCGGCTCATATGTGGTAAAAGTACAAATAAAACTTGTGTAGTCACACAAATCCCCACATAGCTTTGTGTGAGTCATATGTAGGGCCTCTGAATACATCTTCATGTTTTGTTAACATGTGGAACATGAGGTAAAATACTGTCAGAGATTCAGATCTAAACAATAACTTGACTGTCCCACTGGATGGATTGGATCAGTCTGCTCAGTCTGAAAAGCCCAGGAAGCCTATCCAGGGTCTCTGCTTCTATCTGCTGCAGAACATCATTGTCTGCATGCCAAAGAGGTTCATAATGAAATTCAGGGCTTTCAAGGGAAAGAGTTGTGATGCAGTCTTTCTTTGTGCCTATTAAAAAAGACAAAGGAGCGAAAAGGAGGAGGAGCAGGTGAGATAGTTGCAGAAATGCAGAAGAAGAAGCTAAAGGATGAGAAGACAGAGATGACAAGCTCATGTTGACAGGATAAAATAGTCTGATTTCACACGGGCGGGGGAGGGAAAAAAACACAGGAAGCTGACTGACTGGTCTCCACTCCCCCAAACACTGGATCAAAGACAACGAACAGACCAAGCAGCTGGCCAGCAGGGGAGCTCTGATCTCTTACATCACAAGCCTGCTAACACTTGTGTCAGACACACATTACTTCAAAACATGTACATAAATACATCAAACACATATGACTGCACAAATCTACAGTTTGTTAAAAGACACAAACACACACACACCCTGACACACAACCTCTGTTCATGTACTCTGCAATGACAAATGGGGATTTTTTTTAGCATCTTTTTTAGCATCCTTAATGAAGGCTAATACAGGAGTATGCAAAGGTTTGGGCCCCCTTGCTGATCGGATTATTTATGAATGCATTTAAATTCTTTTTATTATTTATCTTTTTTAATTTTGGTCTTTAACATTTCAAAAATAGATAAAGATACAATATGCCTAGAGTCATTCTAAGCATCCCGCATGGCCACTGCTTTATAACAATCCCTGTAGCAAGTATCACAGCTTGTAAACGCTCCTTTTCCATTCTGCTTCCACATTGTTAATTCAGGGGATTGTGGTGTCTTCAGCTTGCACTTCTTGAGATGGTCCATTGTGGATTAAGTGTTGTGTTTGGGATTATTATCATATTGTATGAATCCCCCTTCTTTCATCTTCCGCTTTCTTCCGTACTGTATTCTGTTTACTTCCACAGTTTGCTGGTATTTAATTGAATCCATTCATCCTGCCACCGGCAAACTGTTTCACACATCGCCTCTTGCAACACAAGCCCCAAATATGACAGATCCACCATGTGCTTCACAATGGAAGTGTTTTTTTTTCCATTCAATTCTGCACTAATTTTTCTTCATGCATAGCTTCACTCAGTAAAAAACAAAAAAAGTAGTATTTTAACTTCTTTAGTTCGCATTATTTGTATAATGCTTATAGGTTTCCCTTCAATAACTCTTCCATGACAGCTGCATGATGGAACGTCGCACCATCACTCTGGAGCGTGTATTAAATCTTGTTGAAGGTTTTATGAAATCAAATGAAGGTTTAACTTGTATGTTTTGGCAATACTATAAACATATCTCTTGAAGAATATCCTTTTTCATCAAAAGCTCAACTTCACCATAGTTTCTTGGTATCAGTCGTGAATAACTATCCTGCAAACCATGGACACAGAAACAGAAAGTTCAAAGACGGTTGCCACTGAAAGCCATGCAAGAGAAGGTTCATCGTTTGGGAAAAACATTCATTTGCTTTCCTCCCCAGTCTGCGCGAGTCAAGGTGTTGGACTGTTTAAAGGCTGGGTGGAGTGATTTCCTGGAGTTCAGTCTGGTTGACCTCCAACTTCACAGTGGTAAGAAGACAACAGGAATAGCCTTGAAACAAGCTGAGCATATAAGTCATGAAAAATGGAAGTTTTTGTTTCCACACGTTAATTTGTTCATTTTAAAATAACACGCACAATATAATAACGGCAGGTGATGGAGTGTGATATTCACAAAGATGGGGTAGCTTATAGCCAAACTAAGAGCTTTCAAAGGCATTGTCTGACTATGAATAAGATGCATTTATATTAATTGGCCGTCACGGATTGAAGAGGGTGGCACTGTTTACAACAAAACTGAATGCATGTGCAGAATATGAGGTGACAATTGTGCTGCACACAAAAGAATTTCTATAAGACCACACAAAAAAGGGGGGGGAGCTAAAAAGCGAGGCACAATGACTGTCTCCTCTTTGACCTCCACTCAGCTGGTAAATGTTAGTGTAATGTTGGTGTGAACGCTGAATTGCTGGTCACCACACACCCACTTTATCTGAAACACTGTAAAAGGTGTCTGTGTGTGTGTGTATGTGTGGGGGGGGCGTGGGGTGGGGGTTCTGACTGTGACCAACCATCCATCATTCAGCTCAGACAGCCTATAAATTCTACTGAAATGTCTTCCAGCTCAAACTTTTGGTTTAAATGACAGATATATGCAGCAAAGTCAAGTACACAGACCCCAGTTTGTTGAATTAAAAGCCAGCATGTAAGCAGTTTTCTGATCTTTACAGGAATAAAGAAGAAAATGATAGCTTAATTATTTGAGTTACAATGATTAGAAATCAGTATAGAATAAAAAAATTAACCACAGAGACGCGTCTGAGAGTAGGATTTGTATTTCTCTGCAGACGAAAAAGTTTAACCGTGAGTCACTGTAACACATTAAAAACAAACAAACACTCAGCATGAATTTGCACATGAGTTAGTAAACTCACTCTAGATTTCCTGGTGCACAAAGAGGACTGACATCCCAACAGGACTGCTTCTGAGTGCAGCCGTGAGCGATTGCTTTGCCTGTATGATAATATGCTCCTGGATTGTGAAGAATTCATCACATTTCAGATTTTCATGCTTTTTTTCCACTCTTCCCTCCTGAAATACTCATATCATCCTGTCAGCCTCTCACCTCTCTGTCCTCTGTGTCTCATCCCTCTCCTATTGCTACCCTCTTCCTTCTTTTTTTCCCCCCAACCATAGCTTCTTTATCACTCTCTCCATCCCATCCATCTTACTCCTGTCCCGTCTACACCCTTTCTTTTGACGTCTCTCTCATTCCTCCCTGTCTTTCAACCTTGGTTATTTCCTCCATCTTTCACCATTACCCTCACACTCTCCTGCCCCATCTCTCTCACTTTCCATGCCCTCCTTTCCTCCCCTCTTTGTCCATCCTTTTCTTTCTATATTACGCCCAGTGCACATCAACATCTTTCTCCCGTTCCTTGCCCTACGACTCTTTTTTTAAAATATATAATCTTTTACACTTTCTGGCTTCATCAATCCCTCACTGACCCTCTCATTGACCACCTCTGGCTCTGTTCAGAGTGTGTTTGGGAAAACTAACACTAAGCAGCCAATCGGACTCAGCTGATCACCAATCTTGGCAACTTCAAACTTCATGATAATTATATAAATACATTTAATGTGAAGCCAATCTTCTTGATTTAGCGGCACAGACATTTAGACAAGCAAACTATGACATCATGATGACATGAAAATCACATTTTAATTTCTAATAAACTCTCAACCTTTGTGTTAATTGTATCTAATTATTATGTGTATAAATGCTAATTATCTGCTGCATTAACTCTGCTGCTGTTATCTGTGAAGATGCTCTTGAGAAAGAGAATTTGAATGTGATTAAGACCCGTACTGATTAAATAATGTTAAATGAAACAAAAAATAAAGAAGGGAATGTCAATGAGCTTCATATGTAACTAGTGGGCCAAATTCATAGCGTTGTGGGGTCGTTTCTTAATGTAATTAACAGAAGGAAAA
>JAVQJG010217342.1:0-10442 GCA_036024015.1 Craterocephalus amniculus
ACCTCTGAGAATATTTCTGCAGCAGCAGCAGTTAGTCGCGCGCTGATAAACTCTCTCAGATGCTGGACTGAAGACATTGTTGCTGAAACGCGCTCACACATTCAGCTCTCACACACACACAAAGCAGCAGATGAGTCCAAACAGGAAGCTAGCGCTGCTGCTTCTTCTTCTGCAGACAGACTAACTTAGAGCCGCATTACCGCCCCCTGTTAGAAATATATGCCTTGAATGTTGAGCTCTTACCTTTGACTCCTGGACTTGCCTTGTTACCTGTGTTTCATTGCTCAGACGGCCTTGCTGACAATAAAAATCCATCATGTTTTTATGTTAAGTGCCATTTCTAACTTTTACAAATGATTAAACTGTTTTTATGTTGTCTGCTGCTTTTATAGTACCTTAAGTTCAAATATCCATCCCTTTTATGTACCCTCGTGTCTTGGAAAGACAATAAACCTTGAATTAGCATAAAAACTGGTTTTAATGAGTATAATTCAAATACACTTTTTGAACAAGTTGGGAACATACATTTAAAGGAAGTATATACATCAACACAGCATTGTGTTTCAGCTTTATCAGAAGACTCTGAACCAACTCTGGACATCTTACAGAACAACAAACTCAGATATCATTTCCTTTTCAACAAAAGACCCCTGTTTCTGACAAAATCTCGGATGTTTTGCAGACTGCGATCTTTCAGCGCCGGGTGCTCAGCGATCTTACATCGTTCACACTCCACTTTAGTTGCTAGGTATCCATTTGCAATATGCACTTTGAAGTGTTTCATCACAGCACCGACTTCAGTCGAACTCCACTGTTTCTTCACACATCTTCTGGGTTTCATCCCTGTCAATCACAATATTTCATATGTTAAGATGAGGATGAAAATAGCAGCTTATTTTGAAATTTCTTAAAAACTTTTGAGCTACCGAAACATTAATTATACACAAGTGTCATATTTAATCAGAATCAGTATGAAATCAGATAAAGACAACACAGAGCGGGAGCATCAGCACTACAATGGCTGTGCATCAGCCAACGTTGTCCCTGCTTAGGTCCTACCTTTGGAGCTGGTGACAACACCCTCAGTCACACGCTGTTTTTTCTTTCCTGGAAAAGCAAGAAAATCTTTTGTTGGAATATCGAGCACAAAATCCAAACCGTTTGTGTTGAAGTAGATTTCACAAACAATAAAGTACTACTGGTAGCTTTTGCTCCGTTTCCACTGACGGGTATGGTACAGGTGGCTACAGTTCGCTCCTGAATGGTCCAGCCCACCAGAAAAGTATTTCCAATGCGAGTGGGATCGCCGCCTGGCATGCAGGGTTTCGACAAAATGCCGAGCTCCGCCCAAGCAGTACTGGACCATTTTCCGATGGAACCACAAGAGAAGGGGGTCCAGAAATGGTCCAGTTTGGTACGAGTTTATGGCACGCTTCTATAATGAAAACACTGGAAATAGCATACCGACTGTACCATCACGCTCAGTGGAAACGGGCATATATGGGCTGTAACTGGAACGTGATCCTGAACTTATGCGTGGATGTGGAGAGACACAGCTCTTGTCATTGGAGGACTATATGAGACTGCACATTGCTCTGGATCAGAATCTTCAGAAATCGGAAGCAGTGTTAACACAAACCCAGCTGATTGCTGCTGATGACACAACCTGTTGAGGCAACGGGGCCTGAAATGCGTGTTAGAGTCACTGCCTCAAAGCTTGTCTGAGATGGTTAAAAGTAATTATTAAAAAACGTACCTTTGTAACTCTTGGTCCCATTGTTGGTCAACACCACTCTTTTTCTTTTTCCTAAAAACAAACAAAACTTCTAAATATTCTTTTTAACAGTCATGAAGGGTGATTGATTGCAAGCAACATATTTACGCAAAAGATGATTCTATTCTAACTCCTAAGAGACAAGTAATGAGCCACGGAAAACGTACAGTATACACTAATACTACACTGTCGATCCGTATAAACAGTAGAGGCAAACTTATAACAATATTAAACGTATAATGAGCATATCAAAGTTCCTTTGTCCCAGCAGTGCTATGTCTGCTCCTTCCCCCACGGGAACACATGCTGCACACTGTATGGCCTGAGATATAGCTAGAAAAATGTATGATTTTCCCCACAGATTACCAGAGTTGCTGGTGGGCTCTTCAGGTTTCTTCTTTTCTTGATTTTCTAGTGAAAAGAAGAAAAAAAAAGTCCTTCAGCATCTTCAGTCTGAAGAGCAGTGATAAGAGCACTTCTTTGGTGGTCGACATGATGATTAGGTGTGCATCTTTTAATGTTGCCACACTTATATCACATGACTAGTCCATGGAACATGATGACACCATTTAGACCATTGTTTGGTCTATTTGTCATGGCAGCTGTGAACCTTGCCGGCTTTGTGGTAATATTAAAGCATCACCATATAACTATGGAGGCAAACCGGAAGATATTCAACACCTAACTCTTGTTCTAAGACAACAAAATGGCACTGCCTCCTTCAGCATCTCCTCCACCTTCACTATCTCCATCACCTTCATTGTCCTCTATGGTGTCAAGTCCCCCTGCTTGACAGTCTCCATCGTCTTCGTCATCTCCACTGTCCAGCTCACCTTCATCCAGTTCTACGTCCGGTTTATCTAAAGAAAAGCAAAATTGATGCAAATTGTTGCTGCATTTTGTACTCAAATTTTTTGCATAATCCACCATCAGTATGGCATTTTTACTTTATATATTCTACGTCTCTATTTCCATCCTCCCAGCTGTAGCTGCTACAGGAAAGCAGCATCGGAAACCAGTATTTTTCTGGTAGCCTATATTTGTTCACCTCAGATTCAAAACATTTGTAACTTTTAATTAATAGTCCACCACTTTTCTGAAACTAAGGGCCGTGTGCGATAGTTCGCGTTAGAATCTTATCTTATAACACGTGGCGGTTTTAGGGCGGGACTGGCTAAGGGTACATTTTTTGTTGAATTTATACTGTCCATGTAATAAATGGGCGTTATTTGTAATAATTTTGTTACCACCACATACCTTCAAAGTTGATCTCGTCAATAGACTTTCCCTGGAATTCTCTTAGTGTTCCTTTCTCCATGGCAAGTAGAAGCTTTGAGATTTTTGCTACTTCTGCAGTTGCCTCGGGCAGACGATAGAAGTCTGCATGCAGCTTGTTATTCTTGAGGTTGAGGATTTGGGACAAAGTTGCAATGTTCTTGCGAAGACGAGTAGACCTCAGACTTTCAGGATTCTTTGCACCACACGTCCGTGAAAACACCCGGATGCAGTCCTGTCCTCTGTAGTAGCTCCTGTCGGGACACTGCGGCCGTCCAAAGAGGAAGGGGTTCTCCTTGTGCACGCTACATGCGTCTCGCTTCTCTACAAGAAGCGTTGCTGCACTAACAAGCTCAGGGTTTAATAAAACAGCAGCTTTCCTCCCACTTTTGCCAGTAATTTCCACCCTGCTGAAGTGTGTGGCTAGCTTTTGTTCAAACGGTGACAGGCTAGCAGCAAGGTAACAAGGAAGCTCAGTTTGCTCTCTATTCCTGAAGGAATCAAGTGTCATTTGAGAGACTTCTCCTGCACGGTGTCTATTAAAGAAGATTATTTGAGCAAGTGTCACCGTTGCAAGTTCTGAGTAGACCTGAGGAGACTGGTGGTTTTTCAGGTTTTCCATGGCGATTGCAGATTTCTCTTCCAGGTACTTGTGCAGAAGTTGAACATCCTCTGTGAAAGGTATGGTGTTAGGTTCATTGAACTTTGACTTGCTGAAAGCAGCCAGGGGAGTATGTGAGCCGTGCCCTTCCCATTCTTTTGTGCAGAGTTTTGTGAATTTATCCGCTGCTTTGATCAAAACTTCATCCTTTGCTGTGATAGCCTGGAGGAAAATAATATCTCCGACCTTCTTGAGCGAGTATCCCAATTTCTGGGCAAGACTTGGTGTGGAATACGAGCGCTTTTCTTTATCGTATCCAGCAACTGTTTTAACAGCTTCAATAACTTTGTTAAAATTGTTTGGTTTTGCAGCTTCTTCAAAGCTAAAAATAGAATATTTCTGTCGTAGGGTCAATAAAAGTCTGCCCATTTCTCGAACCTTTGTTCTGATGTACTCAAATTTAGTTGGATCTTTCCGATGCTTGTTGTAGAGAGACTGGGCCAGCTGCAGTATGAGGAAGTCATTCCGTACTAGAGATCCTATCTCATCTTGCCTCATCTTCCCAAGGATCTTCAACACTCCAGGGGAAACTGCGTGGGAACAGGTTGACTCTACAACATCGGCAGAGACGGTCTTTGACGGGCATCTTCGATAGTGGCGCGACAGCTCTTTATGGACAAACAAACCTTTACAGTATGCACAGTGCACATACATTTTGGTATTCAAAAAGATCTTTGATGATCCCTGTCTTCGTTTTACTTTAAGAGTCCCAGCTTTATTTCTCATAACTTCCTGATTATGCTCATAGTTACCCCTGTTCCGCAGCTTCTCAAGCAACCTTTTTCTCTCTTCTGAATTCTTCGGGAGTGAAAAAGCTTCTGCAATGTCAGGCTCTTCTTTTTCGTGTTTTTTGAGGTGACGAGATATTTTAGTTTGCGGTTGTTTGCAAACATAGCAATAATTTCTCTGGGTGAAAGAAGAACCTTCTTGGGCTACTGTTGTTTCAGTAGATGAAGATTCGGCTGTTTTTGGCGAGAGCGTCTGGGTATTGGCTGTAGTGTTGGTGGATTTATCATCAGAACACGGTTGAACAGGTATGGGATCATCTTCCCCATGTTGACTGGAGCTGGACACATGACAGCTTTCAGGTACGTGATCATCGGTCGGATCCTCATGAATTTCAGAGTCAGAAACATCCTCATCCGGTGCAACATCCTACGTAGAAAAAAAACAAAGCTTCATATTAAACCAAAAGAGTCTGTTACTGGATATGTCACAATGCAACACAAACATTTGAAAGTCAGTTAAAATAGTGTAAAAGACAATGAGCATTCCTGTGATGAGTTAAATCTGGGAAAGCAGGATTTGTGCCATGATATACTAATTTGTGCAGCTTTCAATGATTTGAGCAAATGTGGGGACTGCAGTGGATCAGTCTTCGCTTTGCAAAGGCTTGGTTACAGATGCAAATGTTGATATTTATGTTGCTCAAATGCTACTACTGCTACCGTCATTTAGCAGATGCTTTTATCCAAAGCAACTTACATTTGAGAGAACAACACAAGCAAGAAATCAAAGAGTAGGATACAGCATAAACAGGCCGACTGCAGGACGTCCATGTAGTTATGTCAAGTGCTACGTTTTTTTTTTGTTTGTTACTTTGTGTGTGTGTACAACAAGTCCCTTGCAGAAATACAAAACACGCAATTCATTATCAGAGAACCACGGTCAGGTTGGACCTGGACACGTTAAGTGTTAAACAGATGAGTCTTAAGTTTGGTGTAGTGATGCGGGACAGGAGCAGGAGCTGTGCCTGTTCTGTCAGGAAGGCTCTGATTCTCCTGATGTTGTAAAGAGCAAACCAACATGAGCGGCTGCAGATTTAACCTTGAAGGACAGCTGCTGTCCAGCAAGACACCAAGATTCCTGCAGAGGTTGTGGGTACAAGCGTGATGGAGTCAAGCTGCAGACTTATCTGAGACGGCAATTATGTTGTCAATATTTAGTGCAGTTATTTCAGCAAAACTAAAATAAAAACACGACTTGTTAATTCTAATTTCATTGTGCTTTCAGTTCGGACTGAAAAACAATAAATAATAAAAAAGAAATCATGCAAATTTCTAACAGAACTGGAAAGTGGCACAGATTTAACCACAGATGGCACCAGAATGTGTGGATTAAGCACATGTCCATAATTTCAATCCTCTATTCAAGCTTGAAAAAATATGAAAATTAAAAAATAAATATATTTTCATTCTCAAATGAATAAGAATATATTATTCACTGCAAAGGTGATAGAGCAGTGTAACAACATACACAAACAATTACTGACTGGCATGACTTCTACAGAATATTGAATTAAATTCATGACTTTCACGATGTAGAAAAGGATTTGATATTCCATGCCTTTTGCAGAGCATCTAGGATCATGGAAAATTTTAACATTATGTTTAATGTAACGCTTAACCAACTTTTGCATCCCAATACTATCATGGAATATATGAGGGGCTTTGTCAGAAAAGGTGTCCTCATAACCCAGGCGTATTAGGCGAACATCTATAGACAGCTGTATATCTGAAAGATACATCTAACCCCTACAAACCATTTTTGGTTTTTGGTCCAAAATGGACCAAAAATGTTATTAAATCTTCTGTAAATGTCATGGCTTTTTGGGGTGTCTACAGGGTGTCGCGTGAAGACAAACAAGTCTGCTTGCTGCCTGATCAATCTGTTATTTCCTGCACAGTGTCAGGGATTTACAACATTCAGCAGAGTGTGGGCTCCTGAGCACGCTCATTTCCTCACACACAGCAGAATTATGACTGGATGTACAAGCATGACATCACAATAATACAGCCAACTTACAGGGCCATCCTTTGATAATTCCAAAGTGGAAATGTCCGTTGTCTGTGGGTCATCACTTCCAGCACAGGCTTCCTGTGTACGAGTCAATGACAGGAACAAATCTGGGATTACTTTCAGTAGAAACTATTCTGTCATTCCCAAAACTGTTCACTCCAGTCAGCAGAGAAAGAGGAAGACAGGAGTAATGATCCTTTGATAAAGGCCTGAAGGACCAAAAGTATTTCTAATATACTGAAGCAAGTTACTGTGACGGTACAAAGAACTACTTGCCTTTTCTGGTCCTGGCTCACTTTTCTTATCTTCCCACTCAGATTGTGCTTCACAGGGTGCCTGAAATTGGAGGAAATGTAGTCTCGTCACACCATCACTTCACAGTTTGTTAAATGGAAAAAGGGTGTGCACATTGCTTCAGTGACCCAGCTGGCCATCTACCTGTTCAATATTCACTAATTAAAAATCACACTGGAGGTCATACTGTTGTGCTGCAGACCAGTATGGTTGTGTTTCATTTGTAGGCATGCAACAGAGAACAAGAGAAGCTAAACTCACCACTGAGCGCCGCGGCCAAGCAGAGTCACCGTAGCTGGATGTTATCTCCTCTTCGGGAAAAATTTCCCTGACAGCAAACAGGCACAAATGTGGCCTCCCACTGACCATTATTTTTCTGACTTTGCAGTTAGGATGTACGGGATCATCATTCACTAGTCGCCCCAGGCTCCCGTCTTCTTTCGAAGCATCTATGCTGTAAGATAAATAGACCACAAAGAAACTTGGGTAACATTCTTAAAGTGGAACTGCAGAGTTGGCAGCCATGGCTGGAGAAGCAGGCCGGTGGAAATGGTTGGCTAATTCTTATCACATGATGTCCTGCAGCGCTCATAAAAGTAGGGTTTTTTTTTCAATCTGGTCACCATGGCAGCGCACGGCTGCAGCCTACTTTTATGTGTACTAAAGACGCTTCATGTGAACGGCGCTTTAGATAAATGAAAGTCAAGATTAAATGATTTTATCCAGTCTTTCTCAAATTCAAATATGTAGCCAGATGCCAGCCCATAACTCAAACAACCTTTTCAGACATGTATCACTTTTTTCTGGTCATTTCCGTAAATAACCAAGCATACTTACAAATACTGCTTCCCGTTCCACATGAAATCAAAAACGCATCTGTTGTCTTTGTCATCAGCCCCTTCCCTCTGAGACAAGACTCCACGGTATTCCACCACAAAACTCTTTGGTTCGATGTACTCTCTTGTAAACACACCTCTCCCTGAAGAAAAGAAAAGAAAAGAAAAGGAACATTAACAGGAGCTTCAGCAACATTTGTGTCTGTCATATTACAGAAATTGTTTAATCATCACACCCCTATGTTGGTGAGAAATTTAGTTTAGTTTTTCTAAACCCAACAACCACTTTCTGGAAAAAAGCAACAGATCTGAGGCAAGCACATGTAAAAAGGTAGAAATCAGCTCCTTAAAACCTTAAAGTGGCTCTAAACTTCAACCAAGCTTTCTGAACCCACCAGCGGCAGCTGACCTGAAAAACATCACTTACACTATCTTTTTAAATCTAATCCTAATAGTTGCAGGAACAGCTAAAAGCATGCAGGCTCCCCACATGGATGATTGCTGCTTTTCCATGCTTTTCCAAGGAGACTTGCATTAAGTTACACAATCAGTTCAGAATCATTTAAAAATGTACAACTTTATTAACACAAGTGATTGCCACAGATTTCTGCTCTGCGAACATTTTTCCTGTGATACCCCAGAAAGCAACTGGTAGATTAGGAGAACTTGTAATCAGCAGGGGGGTGAGTGGATACCGAGGAGTTGTGGTGTGTGAAGGTGGGATAGGGGGATGGCTACGGGCGTGAGGCAGGAAGGCGGGGGGCCCGGGCGGGGATCGATCCCACCACCTCCTGGGTGAAAGCCTCGCATGCTGACCAGTCAGTCAAAGGGATATCCCTGTGGCCAAGTAGCCAGGGCGCATGATCAGTCAGAGGCTTAGTGATAGGACCCTCACTGTCACATCCATTTTTACGTAATTTTACTAGGAATTCACTTGAATTAAAGCTACGGTCTACATTTAGAAATATTGATCGTCATTATTAAAGTCATCTACATGGTGGTTATGGCCTTATAGTACGACGAATCCATTCTCTCTAGCGGCCGCAGTCCTGCAAAGGAACTGACCAATCACAGCTATCAGGTATGAATGGGAGTGTCACTTGCTCAAACTCCACTAACAGCTTACATTTAAAGCAGGCTAAATTCTTAAAATGATTACACCAGGAATCTTACCTTTATCCTTGTTAATAAACCTTCCCTCTAGGAAGGCTTTATCCTCTCCTTGAATAATATGTTCCAGTGCATCTTGGTCAGGGGTCTTTCTTCTTCTCCTCCTCCTCCTCTCAGTCATCTTTACTGTAATAACGTCCAAATAATAACATAACATTTCAAACAAGCTTTCATTAATAGCATAGCATACTTGGCATTTGTTTGAACACTGAACCTGTTGAGGGAACTACATCCTCCCGAGACCCGGATCATTAATTTACATCCATTATAATGGACATTCTTTTCCCCTGTGTAGTCTTGTATTGCTTTAAGTTACACCATCACAGTAGTCTTTCAAGGACACTCTGGGCTTTCAAATGGTATATCGTGTGACTGGTTTGCATACTGGGAACTAAGTTTTTATTTCCAGTCAAAATGGCAGACAGCCCAACAACCACATTTTACAGTAATAGGAGAAAAGAGCAAAATAATCTCCATCTATTGTTCTATTTTACATGATAGTTGTTATCACCCTATCACATTAACATGTCAGCAATATTTTTACTTCTGAAAAAATAAATTTTTTCTGTTTTGAAATGCCCTTTAATGAACGTCCATTATAGTGGACACCTGGACAGTTTTAATGTATTTAAAGACTCTGCATTGATCTGCTAATTTTTTCTAAACTCAGATGTAGTTTAAAATTAAATCATCCTGTAAATTTGAAAAAAACATTTTATTCAAAAATCTAAATGCTAAGATGTTCTATTAGGTCCATATAGGTAGGAAATGACATTGAAAAAAGAAGTTGGAAGACACTTTTTCCTCGGTTGAAGGAACATTTAATAGTTATTAGTGATTATCAGTAATGAACTATGGAAAGTTATTAATAGTTGATAAAATTATTGATTTAAAACATTAACTTCCAGATATCTGAAACTACTAACTATGCTGTAATATCAATGTTAAGAGTTTATCTCTGACCTTCGCAACCAGCAGTTATCACAACACATACACAATGATCACACAGTAACTTCCCTTTAAAGTTATAACAACATATTTATTAAAGTCTAATGATGGTTATTTAGTTACTTTAATAAATAAATATGATGCAAAATGTTGCCACACTATGTAAAAAAGTGAGTATTTACAGTATTTACAACAACCACCCCTGTATGTGTGTGTGTGTGTGTGTTAGGACTGGGCAATATATTGAGATTTTCAAATATATTGAGACTCTTTCAAACAAGATATAGAATGAGGGAAAATAGTTTATACTGAGTTAGTTTATGTTGAGCCAAAAGTGCCTCTTTTTTTCATTCTGCACAGCTGTATTTTTGTCAAAGTCACTGAAAAGGATTTTCTATTATTTTCATAAACTTATTTAATTTCAGTTGACTATTTTAATGCACATGTGCTATTGGTCCTTAATAAAAGTGCATTTAGTGCTGAAAGCTGTAAATTAGAACTGCCTCATTGGTTAATTAACCAATGAGAATAAAATATAATTGTAAATATAGATTGGGATATATACCGTATATCATGATTAAGGATTAAATTATAGAGTATAAATTGGGATATACACCGTATATCATGATTAAGGATTAAATTATAGAGTATAAATTGGGATATACACCGTATATCATGATTAAGG
>JAVQJG010217364.1:0-10200 GCA_036024015.1 Craterocephalus amniculus
TTAGTGGAGAGTAAACACTTGATGCAAATGATTTCAGCAAGGAATAAATTCATGTCAGTATATCATGGACAACAATTTATAGAACTGCTTTATTTAGTTTTCATTCTGATTGAGTCCAAACACACACACACACGGCCATCTATTTATCCTCACGTATAAATAGATGAATATACACAGATATACATAAATACACTTTTCTGATATGCATTATCATTTAGAAATCATGCTATGTCTCTGGAATGGACTCTCCCTATTGGATGAGGGCACACAGCAATTTGAAAACACGACACAGCTGAACATTTGGAAGAATCCCTACTGATTTGGATGTACAGTAAAACGCACAAATCTTTCAGTTCTTGGATGTCATACCATAAATATACAGCAGCTGCATCTCAAAAGACACACTGAAGAATATGGTACAGTAAATTATGTCGATTGCAATACAATTCTTGCTCAGCAGCAAAAATAAAACCAAATAAAAATAATATTCTCCGATTCAAATGGAAAATATATTTGTATATCTTTATATATGTATTTATAGATTTATGTACACACTCTCAGGAGCATACCTATGAGGAAGGAAAATAAATGCAACAAGGAAAATAAATGCAACAAGACCAGTGAAAAAAAAAGAGAAGATATTAACAGACCCACATGTAAAACTTTCAATAAGGCGATTAAAATGAAGTCAAATCATAAGACTGTACAAAATATTGCTGCTATGGTCTTCATTTGATGAACAACAGCAAACTGATTACGACTGGCCACTGCACATCATGAGAACGAACCCATTTCTATTTTACAATGTCTGACATTGATATGTCCTCTCCTTACACACACAAACACACACAGAGACGCACCAACAAAAACAGAAGAGAGTTGCTCTGAAGTTAAGATTTTTCAAAAAACGCCTGCTTTAAGTCCTAAGATGTGCACCACAGAGAGAGACTACGGTAAAAACTAACCCTACGATGACTGTGATTTACTGCACCGACACGCTCACACACAGCCCTAAAATAAATACCTAAATATCAGCAGGTGTGAGCAGAAACTCTTATCTAAAGACTTAAAAACAGGACTTCCTGGATGATGTGATGTTTGTTTATTTGGCCTCTATCACTAGTTCACCTTCAGGTCCTCTTAAGAAGTGCAAACAACATTCAACCCCATTCACAAACTGCTGTGTTTGTCCATATATACAGATAACGGTACAATATTGACTGCAAATACTACAACTGATGGTCTACAACTACAAACGTTTGAGCCTTCAGCTCGATGAATTTGTTTCTTTGAGAAGGGCGACCTGGATAGAAAATGTCACTGATATCGTTCATATTTAAAAAAGAAAACAAACACACCCCAAAAAATTAGAATCCGTCTGCATCTGTCCCAAAAATGGAGCAACACTGGAAGACATTGCAATGAATGAGTTTAGTACAATGACAATGTCTGCGGCCTTAGTGTTGTAATCGATGCCTTTTTGTTTTGAAGGAAAGAGTCAAATCCTCAGCAGTTTCCACGTGATGGGCGGGGGTGGGGGGGGCTTTGAAAAAAACTAGTGATGCTGCATTTACGTGACAAAAAGGGGTAAATGTGATTAAAAAAAGCTGCTGTGATGAAGCGATCAAAACAAAAGTGAGAAGTTCTTTGGACGCATATAAAAAATGAAGCTTTTCATAGTGAAAAAGTACAGGAAACGGCTAATTCTTTAAATTAAAGACAAACACACGTTCAAATGTAAAACAGCAGAAAAAAGAGCTTAAATAAAAATATAGCAAAATCACCGAAGTTATAAATAACTATGCTGTAAATTCAAGAACCTCAGTATATTTTCACTAAAGCTTAGTGTTTAATTTCTTTCCTTTGTAAGCTAAGCTGCATATTTTTACCTCTATTGATGTGTGGATGAGAGATACGTTCACATGATCTGACTCGATGATGGTTTTCAATGGAGATCCTGTTCTGTGAGCACAGGCAGAGCCCTCCGACTTTTCTCACTGAATTTTGCAATGTTCAGCGGCAGCTTCCTGCAAATCTGTGATCTGTGGGAAGATGTTTTAAGAGCCGCCGGTTCAGGATGTCCCGCTAATACGATCCACTGAGGAAGTCACAGTTGGAGCATTTGGATGGATATGGAACTGCCTTATTCGCTCGGAAACATCCAATCAAAGTTCACATTTCTGTCACATGACCAGACAGCCTGCGGCTTAAAGGTACTCTGATGCATCAGTGACAAAAAGCTTTATCAACAAGTGTCTACTGATAGGTTGCTTTTGCACTATATTTGACTACATATTACCAATAACCTTGTGGAAAGTTATTATATGACTTTATGTAATGTATTAGTTACTTTTTTCTAGTAATTCTTTCAAACTGGGAAATAATTTATTGCTACTCTACTGGCTGTGGAGGTTTCCTCGTGTCAGACACGCAGCAGAAAGAAGGAGGTTTAGACTCTGGTCTTGGTTTGGTTGGTCGTTAACAAACATAGCAGAGGCTTTTCCATCAGGCCAACATTTTTAACATGGTATAAAATCATGATTGTGTATCTGAGCTGAAAGCATTGCGACTTGGGCGAGCACTACGCTGGGAACACAGAAGATCTTCCTGATTTGGTTGGCAAATTGGACCCACGGACGAAATACTTCAAATGTTTCCAGGTGAATAATATCTGTGATTTAAATTCAAATGACAGGAACAACTTTTCCCTTTGCCGGCCACTAACCTGATTTGAATTTCATGCAAAAAGTTAGTATCAAACAGCAGTAATCCAGCAGCAAAGAGAGGGAAGCAAGAAGTAAAAAAAAAAAGCAAGTGCAAATGTTTTATAAATAAAGATCTTCGGGGTTTCTACATGAAGTAATATTTAGGATTGCCATGACTACAAACTGAAAAGTAGAAACCACCAGAGCCAGCAGCTTGTCTCGCTTCAGTCTGCACATCCAGTGAGAGAGGCGGCGTACGGCCTGCCGGAGGGCTGCGCGCGTGCCAGACAGGAAGTTATCGTGGTGCTCATGTATGTCAAACACATACGACTACAGCCTTATACAGACTATGTCACACATACACATACATATTTAGTAAATTGATATAATAAATTTCTTTTGTCAGGGGTGAAAGGCAGGGGTGGTTGGAAAACAGCGATGTCATCACTGTCAGGATTTCTCCCCCTTCTGGCGCTCCAGTCACTGTTTCCTCTCAGAATATTTCCGTGTTTAAAACCCTGGGTCAGACATGGCTCCCGCTGAGGTCTGGACTTCAGACTGATGAGTCCTCTCCGCTGAGGCGTTCGCTTGTTTCTGCCAGAGAACCGGCTTTACTGCGGGACACAGACACAGCAAGTTAGCATGCACAGATCACTATTTATTTCCGGGTGTGAAAAAAAAAGTGGATTTATGGAAGTAAAAGGAGACGGGAGGATAGGCCAGTCAGCACAGGCACAACATTTCAGAAAGAAAGCCAACTCCTGAGAAGTTCCTAAATATCCAGCTGTGTGCTGCAGGTTGAAGGGACGGCATGCAGTTAGTGCTCTATGGGTAATGAGCAATTTTCATGTCTCCTTTAAGCAAACCCTAGTATGATAAGCATTTCTTGCAATACCTCAGATCAGCTGATGTTCTCCAGAGACTGATCTGTGTTGGATGCAGAGGTTCAATCACAACATGTGTTTGTGTGGCTCATGCTCATCATGTCTTACGTGTTGTAAAACAAGACGTTCAACAGCAACCCAAATTCAGAGACAAGTCTGTTTTTTTGTTTCATATGAACTTAATAAAGTTGGGAAATATGTAAAGGATAAGTTTGGTTTTTTTCTACCTGGACCTAATTTCTAGCATGAAATACAAACATTTACTCACCCAGACAGTTTTGGTGTAACTTGAACTCCTCCGAGAGATATTTAGATCCGCTCACTATCAGCGTACATCCAGTATAATGGGAGTGAACGGAGCCAGCTCACTCAGGCTCTAAATACGGAAATTTCTGCCACAAAACTCCTTCATTTTCCCAATGTGTTGTTATGAATTGCCGGTACGATCCCTCTGTGAACTCAAAGCGGCTTGGAGTTGTTTTTTTGTGGTGATCTGTTGTTATTTACAGCCATTAATTTGGAGTAAGGACTTTGATGGCGTCACTTCCAGGACGCATCACAGTGCCGGTAATGGCTGTAAATAACGACGGATCGCTGCAAAAACGCAACTCCAGGCCGCATGGAGCTATAAGAGGGATCAGACCAGAGATTTATAACAACACATTGGTGAAATTAAGGAGTTTTGTGGCAGAAATTGCCGTATTTGGAGCCTGACAGAACTTGCGCCGTTCATTCCCATTATACTGGATGTACGCTGATCGCGAGTGGATCTAAATATCTCCTGAATTAGTTCGAGTTACAGCAAAACTGTCTGGGTGAGTAAATGATCGTTTTTCATGCTAGAAAATAGGTCCAGGTTGAAAAAAAAACTAACTTATCCTTTAAGTTTTCCATTTAATAATACCCTTTTGGTGTTTCATAATTCAAAGTTGGAAAGCCTTTACAATGAAGCTAAACTTTAAAGGATCATGCATTCATTAGATGAGTAACACAATATTCACCCCTTGTTTTAAGATTCAAGAGCAGCCAGGTGTGTGTCAGACACCTAATTGATAAATAAAACTGACATGTATTATCTCCTAAATCTGTGTTTTACTCCAGGATTTCAACACTCTTTCCTACAGAAACAAGATCATCTCAGAGATTGACCTGCTGTGAGTCCAGATTCATTTCAACTGAACACCTTAATCGCAGCTTGGATGAGTGAACTGGACTCACCAAGTCGTCCACGCTGGTTTATCTACAGCAACTCCTGTTTGAGGAATGGGAAACCATCCCTCTGCTAAAAGTGACCAGGCTGGCGCCCGGCATGAGGAGGAGGAACCAGGCTGTTTGGGTCTCTGTTGGTGTAAAAATTACCAATACATGTTGTTCTTTTCTGTTTTTTCTGTGGGAGAGTGTATTCATCTCATCCAGTAGGTGAGGAATGTGAATATTTTTGGGGGTGCCACCCACATGTTTAGCCATGTTGCTCATTCCCCAAAAGCCCAATCCTTGCAAGTTTTACCTCACTGTAAAGGTGACTGATCGACTTTCCAACAACATGTGAAAATACCCAACACAGAAAGAAATAGAAACCCAAAATTAGTTTTCAGATTGATGACAGGCTTATTAGAGCATGGCATACACTGCAGTTTGGCTAAAAAGCTGCAAACAGCGCTCAGTAAACAAGCAGCCTCGATGCATGACCTGATAAAAAGCTCAAAGAGAAAAGAGTCACAGCCAGGAATAAATACGTCATTTCCATCCCAGCTCTCAATGATTTAACTTCTAATCGTCTAATTAGGCAGAAAAACTCAGCTTTTTGCATCCGTGTTCTGTAAAATCTTGTGAGGTCTCATGACCTCCAGCGTAACAATGTGACGTGCTGTATGGCCGGCTTCGCCCAACATGTTTAGCAGCTCGAACAGCTTGTTGTTGGACACACACATGGATGGTTTGTCATGGACCGAATGATCACGCATGCAGCCGATGACCATTTTCACAAATCTATCAGTGATGAATGAATTTTGTAATGCAGGGGATGCTTTCTTTCAATAATAAAAAGACCCAGGAAGCTTCATCATAGAAGCTTCTTACATGATATAACATCGTTAACGGTGAGCGATCGCCTCGTCTGATCTGACCCCTCATCTGAGGGAATTTCCTTTATATTTTAGTCTGATGCTTCTCACTTACTGTCTCTCTTTCCCAATCCCCATCTGGCAGGGCCTTAGACTCTGAGCCATAGTGTAGCGGAGAGTACACCCAGGTCCTGTCCTCTGGAGGCTGTTTTTACACACCCACCACAGCAGAGGGGGCCAAAGGGACAGAGGAAAGGCCAAAGGCACAGACACAAGCAGCAGGGGCAGGCAGGAGAGAAACACACAAGAGATCACAGGAGAAAAGACAAGACAGGAAATGAAAATTAGGGATGCATAAAGGAGGAAATGTTTCTGAGACAAATCAGAACGTGTGACATGTTGAACGTGCTCTGAAGGATGCCCTGACCCTGGCGGCCGCGTTGCTGTTAATGTCAGCAAGTAACGATTGTGTAAATATTAGCATAAGTCTTACTGGTGTGTGTGTTATTGTGGACCGGCTTTAAGAGCAAGTACACAGAGCAAAAGGATGAGATATTGCATCAGCCAAGCGGGGGGAGCATGAGGAGCGAGAGGGACGAGATGGGAAAGCCAGGATGCCCAGAGACTCAGACACAGAAAGCATCCTCGAGAGCAAAGCCAGGGAACAGGATGTGTGTTTTCTTGTCCAACAAGCAGAGTGCTGTTTGCAGTATGTAGGGTCGTCCAGAAGTAGTAGCTCTTTAAGAGAGGAAAGCAGCTGGCGTGTTGGGAATGCTGCGAGTACACATCTCTCACACTTCAATCATAATTGTGAGAGTGGGAACGAGCCAAAGACCCAGCCTGCTACACTTAAACCGGAGGAGATAACAACATGGTTTTAATGTCTTTACAATCACAGAAACACAAGCAGAGCAAAAAAGATCACACAAATGAACACCTAGTTCTTTCTCACAGCGCTGAGGATCACAGGTGTAATCAAACTAGCCAAACACCGGAGCAACCACACTTATTGTCTACGCCACTGCTCACTTACTGGCCCACAGGATTTCCTCCTCTGTCGGAAAGGAGAGACCACCCAGGTCCTCCCATCAGGAAACTGACAGCAACAGAAGTGGATGGTCATGATGGAGGGAGGCAGAAATGGAAACCGGGGCAAAGAAAAGAAAGAAAAAAAGAAGTAAAACGACACAATGGGAAAAAAAAGGATGCATGCTGAGGTGAAAATGGAAGATGGCTCAGATCCCCGGCAGATGAGTCAGTGGTGACGGATATATTCACAGGTTTGGCAGCCACTTTCTTTTTATATTATATTCCACTTACACACTCACACACACACACACACACACACACACACACACACACACACCATCTCACCGCTGCTTTTATGACTCATGGGGACATTATCATGGCTGGGACAATGCAGAGACGGATGAAGGGCATGACAGGAGTAAATAAAATGAGAAAGTGAAAACGATTGGTGAGCCAGGGTTAAATAATGGAAAACAAAGATAAAAGCAAAAAGAAGTGAGGATGAGGATGGTCGGTGACCTGGATCCTACCAGCGAAGGCTACATCTGGCTGTCCTTCCCTATCACAGCCCATTTGTGTTGATCAGCTGGAGTTCGAATATAAAGCTCGTTAATAACAGGAGTGGATGCAGGTCCAGATGATAACTGCACTAAAACTCTGCTTTCAGTACCCATCTACAGCTGCAGCATAGATGCAGACTGCATTTTTATTTGCATCCACAGATGAACGACAAGTAGTCACTTGAGATGCACGTGAAGTGATGCACTTAAAGTGTCCACTTCAGATTGAAGCACCCAAGAGGCGAATGCATTTCACGTACGATCAGGGCCAGAGATGCTTTGATACCAACGAGATGCTCGAGTTTGACTTTCACTTGAGCCACATTGCAACCTTGTAAAAAGAAACGACTAATATGAGCCCAAGCTGATCATTTCTGTCGGATAAAACATGGCCACTGCTCTGCTATATGAATTCAAACAGTTTAAAGGTGATACAGCAGAAACTTGTTTTATGTGGAACAGCCGAGGGAAGAAGTGATGATAATGATGGAGTCGACAGAAAAAGTACAAAAAAGGCTTTGTTTGTCTCCTGGTATTCATAATAAGAAGATATGAATAAGAGAAAGAAAACTTAGAAGGAAAATATAAATATAAAAAACAGGGTTATTGTCGCTGTTCTGTTTAAAAAAGACTCAATGACCATTAGGGGGGAATAAAACCAGGAATCACGGACACAAGCACTAAACTCCCAGTTTAGTTTCTATACTTCAAATCAGTGGAAATGTTTGATTCACATTTCAGCTTCAGTTTGCTTCGCCTGCTTCACTAGTGAGCTCAAGGGATGATAAGATCAGCTGGCAAACTTTACATTATCTTAATAATAGGGATTTAATGATTCACTCAAGCCACGATTCGATTCAATTCTCGATTTTAAGTTATCGATTTAGATTTTTTACGATTTCTTTCCAACAAAATTAATTCAAGTTCTTTTATGGTCAAATGGTCTTTTTCTTATATTTGCCTTTTTCTTCCTTTTTTAAAACTGTAACCTTCTACTGCCTGTTGTACTAAGAAAACTTAGCATCGAACAAATAATTATTATAGATATGGAAATGATCACAAATCTTTATGAACGAAAGAAGTTTTATTTGTACAGAACGTCATCTGCATTGATGCATTGCATGCAAATCGATTTTCCTTTTTTCTACATTAATTTCCATTTGAACCAGTTTGAATCGATTTTAAATCGATTTTCGAAGTATCGTTACATCCATAGTTAATAAGCAAGTGTAAATATACTCGTCCAACTACACATTGGATGTGTGGCTGTTGCAGCTCAGGTTGGATTTTCAGCAGAGCCATCAAAACGCCATCTTTCCACTTGGCCGCTCCCCAGCAGCCTCATTGCCCGCAGCATGTTTTCTGTGTGGTTACACTTCACTGTCAGTGTCACTCACACGGCGCTATGAACCCCCCTGCCGCATCGCACTATGGGAGCATCTCCTCCTTCTGAAGGGTGAGCTGAAAGTCGGCCAGAACGAGGGAGCTGTTAAATAACTGAGGGCCTCGCTGACAAACCCGCTTTCGGCTTTCTCGTGACACATTAGAGGGTGTCTGATTCCAGACAGGGGACACCCGGCTGGAGTACAGCCACGCCGCACGTTCTTATCTAAAAACCAGGATACTCTCCATCCTCCACCTGAAACTCATACATTTATTTACAGCAGATCTTAGACCTGCCAACACAAGCAAGAGGCACCTTGCTTTTAGGGCAATCCAGCAGAACGCACACATGCAAGCTGGAATTCACACAAAACCCATCATGTGTACGTGTGCAGCCTCATTCAACACTGCATGAGGACTGAATGGACAAAACAAGGATGCACGTGCTTTCATCACAACTTAACAGTGTTTAAAGCCAGAGTGTCACACTTTGGGAGATATCTTTTCTTGCTAAGAGGCAGGTGATGGCTGATCCCACCCTCATGGCTCTTCTGTGAGTCTGAAACTCTCAGCGCCGCTCAGCGAGGCAGTGAGACTACGTCAATCTTCTAACTTACCTCTCAGCAAGAAACGCTAATGAGCAAACTTCAAAAACATTTCCTTCAGCCAAAGCATCACACACTGCAAACAAGCAGCTCACACTGTTGTTCCCGTACCAGCCTGAGCTTCCTCTCCTCGCGTCAGTGCCTCTGTTGGATGGCATCACACAGCTCAGTCAACAACTCGATAGTATAGGTGTGATGATGTGGTGGATAATAATAATAATGATGTGAAAAAAAAAAAGCTGGAGTGATTGAATCTGCTGTTTGTGTGTGAGCGGCGTCATGCATCTGGATGTGGATCGGGGTTTTTACTTACAAAGTAGATATCTGTGATTGGCACGTCGTCTTCGTCGTCCACCGAGGCCTGGCTGGTGCAGCCGGACCTGGACACCTGGCTGGTCCTGTCTGCCTCCACCGCTGCCACGTTCGGGCCGTACAAGGCTTCCTCGGCCGGTCCTGGGGAGGAAGAGGAGGGGGCCGGGGCAGACGAGGAGGATGAGGCTGCGTTGGGTGCAGATGGGGAGACGGAGGACGCAGCCTCCTCTGCGCCGGCTGCTTCCTGAAGTCCACTGTGGAGGAAAATAAAAACAGGACAGGAGCTGAGAAAATTTATTTTGAAAACTTGTTTTGAACACAGTGTTTTCCATCAGGAACCATGAAAGCATGCCGAATCATCAGGGAAGAGACAAAACCCAGCAAAGGAAGTGCTTCCAGGAGTTGTCAGTTACAATCTATGAACAACAACAGTAAGCCACAGGACTGTAGATGTTTTTAAGATGAGGCTCAAGATCTTTAGCTTAGCTTTTAACTGAGTTTTATTTGATTATAATTTATTGTTGTATTGTTTTATCTGATACTTCTTTACTTCACTCTATTCAATTTGACTTTATTTACATATCCATTTTCGGCACATTAGTACTCTTACTTCTTTTTATTGTTCTTACAGTTTTATTTTTGTCTTAACTCCACTGATT
>JAVQJG010217404.1:0-21632 GCA_036024015.1 Craterocephalus amniculus
CGAGTTGATAACCAGCTTCTTAGTACCGTAAATCAAGATCGCGGATGTCTAGTTAAGTCAACCCAGGTAACAGAGAGAAATCCCGGGTATGTTAACCTGGCTTCGTAGTATAGGCCCCATGTCATCAACCCAGAGTTTCTGCACTCTGCCTGTGGACAAAGTGTTTCTAAATTACCCCCCTTCTATTGCCGTTTGTCAGGCCTATCATCCTCACGGTGGCAAAGTGCTGGGACCCCTCCCCTCAGGGCTACTTTACTCTGCCTCGCAGTAAGTGCAGCGCTGCCTCACGTCCTCCAACAGCTGCTAATCGGTGGCTGGATGTCCGTCCCTAAATGCAACTTGCTTTGTGTCTGTGCAGACGAACCAATCCGGCCCATCGACCCGGCCGCATGGGTCAGTCACTCTGTGGCGATGACGGGGGCTTATCCACCCTATCCTGGCAGCTCCTCCCTCAGCACCATCACCTCTTCCTCCTCTGTCACAGAACCTGAGCGTGAGTCCTCAGTACCTCCATTATAGAGTCTGTGCGATAAAACTATCTTTGGTCTTTTGAATCTTACAGAAGCCTTCTTCTCTCTCGGCCAGGCTGTTACTGAAAGCCTGAATGCTGTTTATCTTCCTGCTGCAGTCCCTCTCCATCTTTGTCTCTTAATGACATTAGGTCTTTCTGCCTTTGTTGCAGCAGTTTATATTATATATATAGCAGTGTATATATATTATATGTGCTGCTTGCCTTCTAGTTTTTGACCCAGTCAGGATACAATCTTGAAATTTTCTTCTCCTGAAATTATCTCTTGTCTTCTTCCAGGTTTTGATGATTTTAACTTATCGCTGCACTCCGATATGGCATCAGTTGCCAAAGCCATGGCCTCCCCTGAGTCCGGTCTGGAGGTCAGGGACCGCATGTGGCTTAAAATCACCATCCCTAACGCCTTCCTTGGTAAGATGAAAACTAGAAATGAGGAGGGAAAAAAAAAAAACTGCAACGGTTTTATGAACTCTGTGTGCCTCACAGGACTTTACAGGGCAGCCATTATATTCCCAGAATTAAAGCCGTGTGACTTGTGGGAGGGAAAAGTCCCGTACGTACTAATGTGAATGCTTGTTTTGAATGAAAACATGTGTTAAAGTGGAATCACCTGAAACCGAATCACAAGCAATAATTACATAAACTACATCGTTGTCTATTTTGGTCCTTTTTGAAATTATAATTCTTAATTTGTATATTTTTCTTGTCATTTTTTTCTGACTAAAGTCCTGCAGCTTTAGAGGCCATCAGACTTCCAGACAGAATTGTTGTGTTGCTGAGGATTTATGACTTCTAATCTTAAAGATGTTGATGTTCCTAAACTTGTTCTTAAAGTTTTTTTTACATTAAAGAAGAGGAGAGGCCACATTTCATTTTAGCAATTAAAAAGAGCTTTATGTGATTGTAGATTTTTACCCTTTTTATTAGTTCCTAATGAAACCACTTAGCATGAAGTCCTGATTTCCTGAAGTGTTTATCTCTGAGGTTCATTTAATCTATTTGTCACAGATGTAAATGAGTTCCCTTTAAAATACAGCTGCACCTTCATCCATGTGTTTACTCCACTTCTGCATTGTGTGCAGGGAAAGAAAAGATGTCATTAAACGTCCCTCTGTATCTTATTTCACCAGGCTCAGATGTGGTGGAGTGGCTGTTTCACCACATCGAGGGATTTCAGGACCGCCGAGAGGCCAGGAAATACGCCAGCAACCTTCTGAAGGCCGGCTTCATCCGGCACACCGTCAACAAGATCACCTTCTCTGAACAGTGCTACTACGTGTTTGGAGACTTGAGCGACTGTGAGAACTGTGAGTTACTGGGAAAAACACATCAAAGACGGACTTCAATGTGCTGAGTGTTACACTTAATTACATTTTGCACACAAGCACCTGAGTACAACCTGATGGTTGTAGGCATCAAATGTGGTACATCGGAGTTATGGAAGGATTTATTAAGTCCTAAATTCAGACTCTTCAGAAAGGATGCAGTAGCAAGTAGGAGAGGCAACATTTTAGAAAATAATTATTTCTGTTTTAGATGTTTCATGATTTACTGACCGTAGAAGACAAGTAGTCTGTTCTTTGTTGTTCATGTTTACCTCTACATCTTCCTTCCAGACATGGCCAATCTATCCCTGAATGACAATGATGGTTCCAGTGGAGCCTCAGACCAGGACACCTTGGCCCCTCTTCCACTCCCCGGCGCCTCCCCTTGGCCCATGATGCACACCTTCCCTTACCAGCCCTACTCCACACACCCCTACTCCAGCCAGCCGCCTCCTTACCACGAACTCACCAGCTATAGCTACGCCCCAGGCAGCACCGGTAGCCAGCACAGTGAAGGTGAGCACCCAGTGAGATTAGAGGCCATCTGGGACATTGAGTCATCAATATTTCAAGCAAATATTTATTTTAAATGCTTATCAGAAGTAATGTTGCTACTTTGCGTTTGTTTATAATAGTAGTCTAAGGGATTTGCAGTATTAATTACACCAAATAATCTGTAGGACTAAAGCAGGCTGTTTTCCAGATTTCTATTTGTCTGAGCAAAAGCCGAGTGTTTGCAGTAAAACAAAATACCTCTGCCACTTTCTAAGAGACCGGTTCTGTGACTATGAGGACATAATTCAACTGTGCCGTTTGCTGTATGCCCAAGCCAACACTTTAACACGGAAATTTCATGTGCACAGACTATATAGGACATTTTGTACACCTCTGTGTGCAGCCCCACTGTGGTGCAGTACAAGGTTCACTACAATAACTTAAAGTTGCCTATAATGACGCTTTTAGAATCTATGACAGATGTTTAAAAAAGCCCCGTTCCAGCAGTGCCGGCTTCCTCTCCTGTCCAGCTCATGTGAACTTTTTTCAGGCTCTAATGAGGCACCTGATGTATAAATCCATACATCGCTTAAATGACTGTCACAACTGTCTTGTCCGGACTCTGATGGACCCCACTGTCAGTGCTGTACGTTACCAGTCAGCTGTGTGGAAGCACTGGTACAGCTGCCCTTAATAATTTTTAATGTAATTTTTATGTTGTTATGGATTTGTTTTTTTCTTGTCTGATATGGACCTTGAGTCTGAAATAATAAACATGATGATGATGATGAATAAAACTGGACCACAATAATTCGTAAATCTCTTACATCGAGACTTTGGTCCCCATAGAACATAGACAACGTATCATTTGTGGATTTACAATTATTTCATGTGTTAAATTCAGGTTAACTGAACAGATTGAGCCACTAATGTAGAGCTCACGTGTGAGGATGATTTCCTGCCGTAAATGACCAGGATAGAAACGGTAAACACCGCCTTTAACTGCATTTTCTTTTCATCCCGCCTGCAGGGAGCCGGAGCAGTGGGTCGACGCGAAGCGAGGGAGAGCGGCATCGCAGCAGTAAAGGTCCTGGCAGCACCGTGGGCGGAGGAGAGAAATCCCCCTCCGGTGGGGGTGGAGACGGCGGCGGGGCTGACTCGCGCTCGGGCAGCGGCAGCGAATCAGAATACTCCACGCGCAGCAGTCTAAGACGCGGCCACGGCTCGGCCGCTCCCAGCGAACATAGCCACGCTTCCTCGCAGCGCTTGCATCATCACCGCTTGCCCCAGCCGCCCCACATGTCCCCCTACCCGCCGGGCATCCTACCCTACAACCCCATGATGGTGATGATGGTACCCCAGCACCCACACCCAGCCATGGCAACCGCCCACGCTCTCCAGCACACACAGCAGCTACCAACAGGCCCCATGCACCCGGCACTGCCCCCGCCCCCCTCCTCCACTCCCGGTGGCCCTCCGGGGGCTCCGCCCACTCGTGACCTGGGATCGGTACCCCCAGAGCTGACTGCATCCCGCCAGTCGTTCCACCTGGCCATGGGCAACCCCAGTGAGTTCTTCGTGGATGTCATGTAGTCGCCGTGTCTCTGTGTTGAGGGGCGTTCATGTGAAGTTAGCGCACGGTTCCCGCTTGTTCTGACGAGCATCTCCTGGTAGTTTGAGCTCACAAGTGTCTATTGGGTAATGGGCACTTGGTACAAATTTGGTGAAACAGGGTTTGAAATGGTAAAGAAAATTAGGAAGACACTAAAACATAACTGACGTGGGATATGGTCTGACTAGATGTGCGTTTTGAGGTCTACTTCCTCATCCACAATTTAAAAAAAAAAAAAAAAAAAAAAAGGATTTTTTCACATTTATATTCAGAAATTCTTGTTCTGCTTTGTCATTCAGTACTGATTGCTTTTACTCAAAAAGCAATGTTTCCATGTAATATTGAAAATGCCTGTCAGGTCTGCCCAGAACTCTTCTTTTGCAATCCCTAAAACTGCTCTACAACATTTTTTTCAGCAGTTGAAGCATCTTCCCAACTGGTTTATCTCAGATCTGGCCGATCTGGACCCGCACAGGCCGTCTGTCAACACTAGGGGGCGGCAGATACATGATGTACTTGAAAAGGATACACTCCTTTATGTACATTTATGTGGTCTTATGGGACCAGATTGTTTTTCTGCACATGAGTATATTGAGTGCCTTACTCTTTTCTCTCCTTTATTGATCATTTTTACACTCCAGGTACACAAAAAAATTAATTTTGTCCACATTGTTTGACAATGAACTTCTCTGTATATATCTACTATTCCTTATGTAAAGCGCAAGCTCTAATGTGAAAAGAAAATAGGTCCAAAAATATCAGGGGAACTTGTGTTAAGTAATCACTGCCTGTCTAGTCATCAAATAACGTGTTTTGATGGGTACCTTGTAGTTTTTTTGAATGTGACTGTAAAGGTTGATGGTACTAGTGGGTGAAAAGGCAAAATGCTGAAAGTGGTACTTTTAGATTACATGCAGTTTATATCCTAACTGTGATCCAAAGCCCCGGCTCCCAATGCTTGTTTTTATGTTACTGACTTGCATTATTCACCAGTTTCATTTTTATATGAGTGACTATATAAATCATGTATAATCCAATTATTAAGGTGCTAAATGAAGAGTTGACATTTCACAAAGAATGACCTTGATTGTGTCAAATGGTTTGATTTCATATTGCCACCTTTGCTTGTGTATTTGAGAATAAATTTGATACTTACCAGTCAGATTGTTTTTTTTTTTTCTTTATTTCAATTTTTTTACGCAGTTTTCAGGAGGTATTTGTTTGTGAACCTGGAGTTTGTCACAGACTGGATCAGAATCAAAGTAGACGTTTAAGGGTTTTTCTTTTATTTCTTCGATTTTTACATCACACTGTTAATTGATCACACACACAAACAATTCTAGCGCATGATTAATTTTTTCATCTTTGAATGTTCCTTTCACATAGAAATAGAGTTTTTAAAGCCTGATAATACTAACTTTTGAAACAGAGGGATGAGATCGTCAAAATCTGCTATACCACAATATTTTAAACCTAGAACCTTGGCCAAATATTGAAAATTGCGCAATTGTGTTTTTTGTTTTAAACCAACACAGCTACATAGAGCAGTTTAACTAGTTAACCTAAACTGTTCATCAGAGGTGGAAGTGCAGCAATCAAGTGTTTGACTAAGGCAAAACTTACAAACCTATGAGTCCAGAAAGTTGAAAGTCCCATTTCACAACAAATTTGTCATTTTTATACATTTCTGGGTCGAAAAAATTGTTGCTGTGTATTGCTGAATACCTTCTTTAAGTGCTGAATTTAAAGGGTTACAATACTTTGAATCATTAATTGGATATGTTGCTTTCACATAAACTAAACATATTTTATTAATAAAGGAGATCTTGATATAACTAACACTGATAATGAAAATGTATATATCTCCACAGGTATTCATTTCCGAAGAAAACATACATTCTATTTGGCATCCTGTAAAAATAAAAAGACTTAATGACAGTTTTATATCTGTACTTGAAAACTGAGTTCGAAGGATCCACAGCCAGAAGAAGTAAAAAGTGAAACAAGATATTATGGATGAAATTCTGCTTGTAACATTTATTAAAAAGCTGTTTTTCGTGGAACAAACAATGATTAAAACTATGGAACTGTGCATCTAGCATTTTTCATCATTATGCACGGTAAAAAAAAAATCTATTATAAGTCACCTTATGAAACTAATATACATAATCCATGAAGGACGGTTTCCTGAACCCCATGTCTGTCCCAACAGGGATCATTTTCCGGTCAAACAGCAGGGGGCGCTCACTTAATGCACTACTGCTGAAAACTCGGCGCCTATAAGTCCGTAGAAGAAGACTCAGAATAATAAGCGGCGGTGACAGCAGAGCAACGCAGTAAAATCACTTTGGAAGAGCTCGTATCGTCCTAATAAGTCGAACACAGGGGGAATATTTTGATATATCCTTGTTCAGGTTAGTTAATTTAATCGATGATCTGTGACATTGTGACTGTAAAAAAATAGTTTTTACATCCTTTCAGGCGACTTTTAATGCGAGGACGGGCAAGTTACGAAACGAGCAAACGTCGTTACGTGTCTATCAGCAGTCCTGTGTTCATAGCCAAGCTATCATTCACTGTTATATGATTGGTGAAATGTTTCGTGTTTTTTCTTTATTTAAATGAATAATTTTCCTTGTAGAACAAAACTAAATCATGCTGCTTCGTAAGGTGAGCCAGTCTTCCGCCCTGTGCGGCACAATTCTCAGGATTCCTCCCGTGCTATCTGGGTGAGCAATGACAACACCTTTATAACACGCCTGCTGATGTTTATGAATATCATCTAACCTTTGGTTCCTGCGTCAAAATGATGCTTTTAACAAATGTCGTTCCTTGTTTACAGAGGTCAGGTCGGTGCTGTAGTTGCTGTATCCAATGCTCGTCTGTACGCCAGCCAGGCTGCCCAGGTACAATTATTTACTTATTTATTTGACCTAAAATTTCATACAGTAAACTAGTGTTACTTTATCTTAAATAACACCATTACGTAAGTTCATTTGTTCTTTTCCATGTTGGAACAAATATAAAATCTTCATGACATAACATTGACAACCTCTCCCGGTGGAAGTGGGGGAAAGTTCATTGGTCACATGACTTAGTTATTAAAGGTGACACTGCAGTTGTCCAGGCAAAAGTTCACAACAGTCTTATGGAAAATATCGTGTGCCGCGAGCCTCACACCTCTGCATGTCGGACTCACTGAAAATATGTGGAAGATCTATTTATGTAACTGTACATTCTTATGTCTGATGCATGGCCAGCTACTTTTTCAACTTAACCCAATGTTATACCACTTTAATGATAATAATAATTATAATAATGATGATATAATAATAATAATAGTTGCAGAGAGCAACAAATACTTACTAAGGGAAGACACTGTTTAAAAAGAACATTAATAAAAAATTAAAATATCTTAATTTTACTGAAATATTTAGCTTTGACTGAAAAGAAGTATTTAGTATGGTTTGGTTTAGATTTCTTCACATTGGGGTGGCTGTAGCTCAAGGGAAAGAGTTTTTGTCCGCCAACCGTAAAGTTGGTGGATCGGTTCCAAGATTCCCATGATTACATGTTGAAGAAACACTGAACGCCACATTGCATACCGACGCGTCTGTCAGGGTATGAATGTGTGTGATAGGTGAAAGCACTTAGTATCTTCCAATGTGACGTGCAGCGATATGACTAGAAAAGCTATACACGTACAGCCCGTTTACAATCAGTTCTGCTCTACAAGTTTATTATTGTGAGTAAACAAAGTAAGCATGTCATAAAATCGTGGGGAAATAATTTCCTCCTGATAACTTCTTCCTCAATTTGGAAAGGAATATTATTCGTACCACTAACATGTGTATTTGGTGGCATATGAATAAATGCATGAATGTTTGTAATACTAGAGATATTGCTTTGTATTTGCAAATCAAATATACTGTGAAAATTTGTGAAACATTTGTTATTGCTGAAGCAGATGTTATAATAGTGTTTTTCACAGTTTAATGATATCATATTTAGTCATATTTACCATAAGCACAGGAATTTGATAAAGCCAGTGTCCTGACATCAGAAACAAATGTGCTCCTTGGCTCTGAACAATGGTTTATGAAGCTCCTGTGGACAGGTCGCTGTCTGACTCTGCTTACCTATGTCTGCTTACCTGTTTTTCTTCTTTTATCACATATTCTGAAACATTTAGATGCATGTTCACAGCGCTGTTTGTGCGCCGGTTTATGCATGTTGCAAGCTTTTTTTGACCTTCAGTGGTTACTCTGTTCGTCTAATGAACAAAACTTGTAAACAGTTTTGTTCTCACTCCATTTAATTTCTCCTCAGGCAGTGCTGGAGAAACCATCAGCAGTTGGGACTGATGCTGCTCCCAGAGTGGAAAAGAAGACTGCTGCTGTAGTATGTTACTATTCATCTTTCTGAATAATGCATTATATTTGAGATTGATGCAGTATTTTTGGTTGTTGGTCTATTTGGATTTCATGCTGAGGATAATCATTTTAAAATGTTTTTAATGCTTCATAAAGTTGACAAAATGGATTTATAGTATTTGGAAATGATTCCAATACAGATTCTTAATGCTCTCAGCGCTGTGCACAGCATATGTAGCAAATAATGAGTCGCAGCTTCACAGTTTCCTACCTTTTTCGCTTCAGAGTTTATAAAGTGTTCATTTATGTTTGCTGATAAATCTGCAACTTTTTATTACACCGAAAATCTTAATCAACTTTAGCCATCCGGAATTCAAAGTGATTTAATTGACATTATATGTTTTTGTGGCTTTTGAAATAAAGTTGTAGTGTTTGTGTTTATAAATTAATCAAGCTAATTTACACATCCTAATTTGGAATTTTTTACCTCTTGTAGTTAAACCTGTTTGGTTTCTTATGTTTGCAGGAATCCAAATCATTTGCTGTCAACATGTTCAAGGGGCAGATTGCAACTACCCAAGTGTTTCCCTATCCCAAAGGTATTTCACATGACATCCCTCTTTGAGAGATTGCAAAATCAGACCGAGAGAGCATAAAACCTAAATCTGTAATTGTTTTTTATTTGTGTATTCAAGCTCTGAATGAGGAACAGGAGCAGTTTCTTCAGGAGCTTGTGGGGCCAACCAGCAAATTTTTTGAGGTAATCCTAAAGTTTTAAGAACAGAGTAGTTTTTCATCATGCTCACAGCCACTCATCCCTCTCCTTCCTGTTTTGCCTTCGCCTGGACAGGAAGTGAATGATCCCGCCAAGAACGACGCCTTGGAGAAGGTGGAGGATCACACCATGGAGGGTCTGAAAGAGTTGGGTGCCTTCGGCCTGCAGGTGCCGGCTGACCTGGGTGGTCTTGGCCTCTCAAACACTCAGGTACAGCTGCTTCAGTGGACTTAATATCTACATCTTAACAGATTTATAAGAACTGTCAGACGAGTAAACAGGGTTTTCATCATCCTCCCGCAGTACGCTCGGCTGGTTGAGATTGTTGGCAGTCATGATCTGGGTGTCGGCATCACTCTGGGTGCTCACCAGTCAATCGGTTTCAAGGGCATCCTGCTTTTTGGAAACAAAGCACAGAAGGAGAAGTACCTGCCCAAGCTCGCCACAGGTAAGAGCCACACATAAGATGTTAATTTGGATCCACTTTAGACGCAATTTTTTTGCTGTGCTTTATAGTAAAAACTCTGCTTTTATAATGAAAACACTGCAGATATTTTTTATTTCTACCATGGACAAAAAATCCTATGAAAAGACTAAATGGAAGAAGGTTAAGATTAAATATTCTCAGCCATTTTTGTTGCATGTTTGTGTTAAAATTTGTAAAATGTGTGTCACTCCAGGTGAGAACATTGCTGCCTTCTGTCTGACCGAGCCAGCCAGCGGCTCTGATGCCGCCTCCATCAAGACCACTGCTGTCCTCTCCCCCTGTGGAAAGTACTACACTCTGAATGGAAGCAAGATCTGGATCAGGTGAAGAAGCCAGCTATTTGCCCTGTGACCACCAGGGGGCAGCACTGCACAATATTAGAGTAAACTGTCTTCAAACATTTTTTTCTTTTCTCATCAGCAATGGAGGTTTGGCTGAGATCTTCACAGTGTTTGCAAAGACTCCAATGAAGGATCCCCAAACTGGAGAGATGAAGGACAAGATCACAGCTTTTGTTGTGGAGAGGAGTTTTGGTGGAGTGACCAAGTAGGCAGACTTTTTCCCTCACTTTGATTACTTAAAAAAAAAGAAAAATAACATTGACCCACAACTCGTCCCCCCATCCACAGCGGCCCACCAGAGAAGAAAATGGGCATCAAGGCGTCCAACACAGCCGAGGTTTACTTTGAGGATGTTCACGTGCCAGCCGACTGCGTGCTGGGCGAGGTGGGAGGAGGCTTCAAGGTGGCCATGAACATCCTGAACAATGGCCGCTTTGGCATGGCAGCTGCCCTCTCCGGCACTATGAAAGGTGTCATTAGCAAAGCTGTGAGTACATTTTATTTTAGCACCATAAGTGTTGACAGGAAGTTCCCATCATTTAGCAACTATGTATACTGTCAAGTTTCCCATCTGCAGCTATGAGCTCTATCTACATTTTCTGTCTTGTATCCCTTCATCTTAATGGTGTGTTTCCTTCGCTATGGGCTGGTGGGAAATTCCCCCGCTTTGAGTTCGCTGCCGCCCATTTTCAGCTGAAGTTACAGAATCTCAAGATGAAATAGCGCTGCCTATCAAGTGATAGTCATAACAGAACAGGATCTGAGATTTTTTTGAGAGGTGTGACTTGCACTTCAACACTCATCATGTCTATAAAAAACTATCTTAAGGTAATACTGTACCAAATGTCAAATTTTAATATGACAGGCCTTTCAGCTGCCCATTTTCTCTATGATCACCAGTAGAAAACTGCTTCTGTGTTGACTGCTGCAGGTCTAATGAGATTTATAGAGAAATATCTTCTGTTGATGTAAATTATCTTAAATTTACTTTAGATGAGAAAAAGATTGAAATTTTCACTTTTAAAAGAAAGGAAGCCATCAAATATCTGAGTATGAAATCAGGTTATATCTGCATGAGAAGCGTGTGACTTTTCCCTTTTTGAAGTAAGAGTTAAATGCTGAAGTATACAGAACTAAAACTGCTTTACTTTCATTAAATAGTGATGTTCATTTACAGTTTGGTTATTCTGTTCGTGTAATGACTTCAAAGTGTAGGGTGTGATGTTTAAAAAAAAACCCAGAGGAAATCCCTACTCTCTGAATGAGTGGCAAGTACAATTTACATTCTTGTGAGTGGAGATTGATTAAACAGCTTAAACATTAAAGATCTTGGCCTGTCACAACAAGCACATTTTTGTAGTCTTCCATCTTTTTTACTGCATTTTGTGGTATTTTTGCACAACTTCTGCTCTGCTGATGTTTCTTTTCACACTGGCCAGCAGTTGCAGCAGACTTCCTCTTTTTGTAAAAGTACTAGACAGCAAATATATCCCAGGACAACCAAGCTTGTTGCCAATCTAGTATTTGAGGAACTGCCATTTGAATCTTTCCAAACTCTTCCTGTTACATAAAAGCATGATTTTAACACAAATTAAGCTCTTATAGTGATGGAGTATTTTCCCTTTTTATCAGGTGGATCATGCAGCCAACAGAACGCAGTTTGGGAACAAGATCCACACCTACGGAGCCATCCAGGAGAAAATGGCTCGCATTACTATGCTGCAGTACGTCACAGAGGTCAGACCTTCCAACAGGAATTTTTTATTTACCGATCAGATCAAAACTTAAATAAATAAAGATGCCAACTTACTGTTGAGTGAGATGTTATTTGCTGTCTTGTCATCAAACAAAAGAAGCCGTGCTCTTTTATTACCTGTTTACTAGTGTTTGTGCTGCCAAAAGCATCAATCTTCATTAATTTCCTGTTATTATTGTCCCCTTTTAAAATGTGACTAATGTTTTTATGTAATTTCACGTTAGTGAATTATTCAGCTGAATGAACAAGATGGCAAACCGTCATGTTGCTTCTTCTGCGTCTGTTTGCAGTCAATGGCTTACATGATCAGTGGGAACATGGACTCAGGAGCTACTGACTTCCAGATTGAAGCTGCCATCAGCAAGATATTTGCCTCAGTAAGAAACTTTTGTCTTCATTGGGGTCATTTTTGCGCTCTGGAGAAAGCAGAACTTCCCTCATAACATCTCAGGAAAACTGAAGAGGAAGTCAATTTCTCAAGGCTTCTGTCTCAACATGGCTTAAATACAGATGTTTTTGTCTCGGTTACATGTTTGTTTCTTTTTATGTTGACAGGAAGCAGCATGGACAGTGACTGATGAGAGTATTCAGGTTATGGGCGGTATGGGTTTCATGAAGGTGGGTCCTCAGTCCACATCCTGTCACACACAAAACCCTAGATAAAAAATAGTGCTCTGAAGTGCTCCTGTTTCGCTCGCACACGTGCCGAAACATTTGTTGTGCATGTATCTTATTTTGTTGGTTGCAGTGAGGCGCTCAACATTTACCAAGTCAGTCTGCACGTTCTGTGCTAAGGAGCACTTTGAAGTTTGGTTCGGAAAATAAGGATTCTTCAGCTTAACGTGCTCCAAGTAAAGCTAAGGATTTCCTAAACCTGCTTGTTATTCACAATAATTTAAAAGATCAAACAGTAGTCCTTTTATAATGGATTAAAAGAAGCAACGCTGTGAAAATGTGAAAATCTAAGTTTTTTTGTTGGTGAAAAAAGTCAGTCAGAAGGAACCGTTGCCAGTCACCCACAAACCTTTCCTGTGGTTGAGGTAATCTGACAATATTTGTGCCAATGCTGCATCCATTTAGAATTTCCCTGCAGTGCTCTTCATTTCAACGAAATGATGGGTGTTAAAGTGCCTCCCAGTGCCGCACTGTTGCGGTTTGTCGCTGTTTGCAAAGTCAACATCAGCATCAACCAGCCAACAGGAAGAACCAGCCGTATCAATATTAGGACTGTGGTTGGGCCAGAAAACAGAAGTTAAGCCAAGCACACAATCACAAAGTCACATGATACAAAATGTAAAATTAACAATAACATTGTTTGCAAAAAGTGGATTTAAATGGCATTAAAGGCAAAAGAAGAAAAAAAACACAAACTAAAAGGTTATGAGCTCAGTCTTACAAGGGGAGAGAATCTGTGTCCCATTTTCAGTCTGGCGGCTTTTCCACAGGAGAAAAGTCCTGAAAATTGAGGGAAGCACAAACAGATCTTCATTGTGAGGACAAACGGCCGTGTGTGTTGGCGGGCTCATGAGTTATGAGAATAAAACGAAGCTTCATGTTTAAGCTTATATGCATCCTAAACGGCTTCCTTGGCAGTCACGCTTGTGTTTCCACTTCCACTTCTCCATGTCCTTTTTGAAAACTCTCTGAAAACCCTGAACTCTGAAATCCCTAAATATTTTTTGTCCCTCTTTGTGAAAGAGAAACTGCATAAAAACAAACAACGAAGTAAAAACGGGAATTTTCATGCCTGCTTGTGTTACTGGAGAAGGAAGTTTGCTTTTCCTTCTACAGATGCACCAGTCCGTAGATAGAACCAAATATTATGATGATCCTTGCCAAGTTTTTATGTACATTAATACCTGGAGTTAAACATCCATACTCACAGCTTGTTTATACTTTAGCTTTGATCCATCAAATAAATCTACTTAGGAGCAACAGCATGATTGATTTTGCTATAAATGTTGACAGCCGTTACATTGTTTGAGCCGAGGCAACAGCTTTATTTCCCAGAAGTCACGTGAAGTGACAGGAGCTCAGCTTATCAGTGTGGTGTGTCTCACACTGTTGCTACATGCAAGACTGAAACCAGCCTTTTTTTGGAGCTGTTGAGGTTAAAAAAAATAAAAAGTCAGGTAGAAATTTGCTGAAGATTGGTGGGCGAAGTGAGGTTATGTAAACAATTAGAAAGCTTTGCTTAAAATAAAGCAGCTGCTGCGACAGGCGATGCGTGCAAATGTGTCAGGTGACATGGTGCAAATACAGTGGAAAGACTGTAGATGTTTTTCCATGTCTGGACACAAACTGCAGAGGTGGAGGCGAAGATGAGCGGTTTACTTGGTAACCACTCAAAGATTAAAAATAACCTATTAAAATAATTACATTCTTAAAGGATATCAACCCGAACAGGGGTGTTGTTTCAAAATTTCACCACTTCCCTTATGTTTTGCAAAGTTAGTGAAATTATTTTTGCTCAACAAAAATGAAGAAAGGAAGAGAGCGTCTGTGCAACTGTTCATTTCTGCTCCCAGTTTGTGTTTTTCGACTCAGGGTTTCACTTCACTTTAGAAACAAAGGAAGAAGTGTGCCCTGTGCATTTTTATTTATGTGCCAGTTTAAAACAGAAATGGTCTTCCAGGTACAGAAAGGCCCTGAAATGAAGATCTATGTTTGACTCTGCAGCTGGTGTTTTCATTACCTGATTCCAACATGTCTACGAGGCTGAGTTAGCAGCTTTAATTCTGGCCGGTGCACTAAAACAAACACTTCCAGGAGCTTGGACTGAAATCTTATAAGTTTAGAAAAATCTCTAAAATCAGCGCATTGTTGCGAGGTCTGTGTTTGTGTGTATAAAGGTTTGAGTGGTTGTCTGTGGCTATTGATGGTTCACTGTTCTTCAAAATGGCAGTAAATGATCCATTATGTGTGTGCAGGACTACGGAGTGGAGCGAGTGATGAGGGATCTGAGGATTTTCCGGATCTTTGAGGGTACAAACGACATCCTGAGGCTCTTTGTGGCTCTTAATGGCTTCCAGGTAACATAAGAGTGCTTTTATTTTAATGTCTTTAACAGATGTGATCTCATAGTGTATTTGTGGAGAAGCACAGAGGAAGTTTTTTTTTTTTTAAATTGCGCTTCCTGTATGCTTCTTAAGACACCACAACATGTGTGTAGTTTTCAAAATGGGTGAACTGACGACTTCCTCACAGACATGAAGGATCTCTTTTCAGCATGTTTTTAATACTAAGTGAGTCATTGTATCTCCACAATTATTTTGTACATGAGGATGTAACTTAACCGCTGGTGAAACTGTGCAATCGAAGTACAAACTGCTGACATTTTTCCGCTGTGCTTCCCTCCAGAATGCTGGGAACCACCTGAAGAGCTTGCAGAAAGCTCTCAAGAACCCCATCGGCAACGCTGGGCTGCTCGCAGGAGAGATGACAAAGAGAGCCAAAAGGTTGCCGCACACTTCTTTTGTTTGTTTACCCCTGTCTGCGGGGCAGGAAGTTCAAACGGCTCTTGCTAGGGTGGGAGATGGGGATGCCCTCAAATGCATGACAAGTGCACTTTGTTGTCATTTCCCTCCTTCAGGCTGTTACTTTTATTGTGTTTTATAAATCTGAGCCACCATTTACCCAGTGTGGCAAAAGTTACTTCATGGAATGAAACTGAAAAAATCCTTTTATCAGTCTCTAAGGGAAATGATATAATTTCGATATCAAGTGAAACATCTTTGAAGACCAGTGAGACATATTCTGTCCTCATATGTTAAATTTTTAGCTCTTACTCATTTTTCATAAATGTCATAAATGATGAGCAGATAACCAATTTATATTCAGGGTGCACCGATTGCAGTCTTACTAAAAAAAGTTAACATTATTTTGTGTTTTTTGCGAGGTAGTTATGATCTGTAGATAAGCACGTTTTCACATGTATTGATTGGCCGATCACCCCTAATTTATGTGCAATCATAAATGTATCTTTTTTTTTTTAAAGAGCAAAAACAGTTCAAAGGAGCTTGTGCCAGTGTTTGCTGGGATCACTGTTATCCTCCAGCAGTCTCAACTCTAATAGAAAACGTAAAGGCCCTTTCTTTATATAGTCTGCATGAATATTTTTCCAGGCTTCTCGAAAACCATTCCAGAGCTCCTCCAAAGCTAAACAATGTCTAACTGTACAATCACGGCCGCTGAGCGGACCTGGTGGAGTCACACAGCCGATGGGTTCTGTGCAGATTTCGGTGCACGGTGTTGATGTAACGGTTCTCCTCTTGTCTTTGCAGAAAGGCAGGTCTGAGCACCGGTCTGACCCTGCAGGGCAGTGTGCATCCTGAGTTGGCACAGAGTGGAGACCTGGTACGTTTATTCGTGCATCTTTACTTTGACATCAGTGTAGATTCTCTGGATGTGAAAACCTTCCTAGTTCTGATCATGTCGGTATTATTCAACTGACAAAGACAGTTTGACTTTTTTTTTAATTTTGCATGTAGGTAATTCCTCATCCGTGCTGCAGATTCACACGTGTTGCTTTTTTTTCCAGACAGTGAAAGCCATCGAGGAGTTTGGAGCGGTTATTGAGGATCTGCTGGTCAAACATGGCAAGAAGATCATTGGTGAGTGTGACGTAGTGGATGTTCTCATGTAAACCATGTCGGGACCTGCCTGTTTTGTGTTTGACCTCCATGTAGTTCACTCAGAAATGTAGTCCAAATTTTAACTCCAATACAGGACTGCAGTTTGTCCCCAGAATTATTGTGATCACATTAATAACAGTGTATTTTACATTATTCAGAGTCACTTTCTCAGTAAAAGTGCTCATAAAGTCAACTCACCGTGTGTGTTTGATTTACCAGATGAGCAGTTCATTCTGAAGAGAGTTGCAGACTGTGCCATTGACCTCTACGCCATGGTGGTTGTCCTGTCAAGGTAGGTTTTCCGTTCCAGCTTCACAGGCGTGTTTTGTTTTGTGTTTCAAACTCCTACACAGCCTAAAACGAAATGTCTTGGTTTTCTTTGTTCCACTGTGTGCAGGGCTTCTCGCTCTCTGAGTCAGGGCCATGCTTCAGCTCAGCATGAGAAGATGCTGTGTGAGACCTGGTGCATGGAGGTAAGACCGTCTCCACAACCACAAACATCTCAAATCTACACCTGTTTAGTTACTGCACAGTGAAAGGAAGGACTCAGTATTATTCTGTATGGTCGTTTCTATATTCTCATTTCTCAGACGTTGTGGTTTAACTGCCAGTAGACCGACATTTTCTTTGAATATTTACTGTCGCATTATTGATTAAAATTTAATGGAACACAAAGTAATTATTGCTCTGCTGGACAGTCGATGCTGGTTTAGTTGTATTTATTAAATGGGGGGCTGAATATGTGGGGCTGAAAAACAAAAAACATTTTAAACTTTGAATGAATGGAACAATTTTAGCATTATTTATCACATTTTGTTTTGTTATTGATTCTTCAAAAAGTTGCTCATTTGACAGCACTGAAGGGGAAGTTGTAGGAAGTTGTATTTCAGATTGTTGCTGACAAATCTAGAGGGAAGTATGGGGGCCGATAGTTTCTGCTACCTGTGAGAAACTGACAAATTAAATTTATGTTGTAGGATCTCAGTTAAAGATATAGAGTTCTAGATTAAAAAAAGAAACACCCCGAGTTTCAGTCTGGTGGAAAAAATGTAACCCTTGAAGACCATTAAAATATAATTTTTTATTATTTTTAATGCAGTTAATCAGTCAAATGATCTCAGTTGAGGCAGAATTCATCATCGTTTGTCAAAAGCAGAATTTAGAAAATGTTTGAAGACTTTGTTATTGTAAATGTGTTATTTGAAGTTAATAGATTTATAAAATTTATATGAACTGTGCTTCACTATGAGGTTCACATTTGTGAGGAACAGAGTTTATCAGCATGTAAAGTTAGACTTTAAACATAGTTAAACTATTTGCTTAATTTATTATCTTAGAGTTATTTTTCTCCATAGGATTGAAATATACTTTGAATGACAGGCACAAGTACTATGAAGTTCTTATAAGGTTCTGGATTTCAGGGTTGAATCATTTTATAATCAGCCCACAATGCAAATGCATGAATAACATTCAGGAAATGGATTTTAAATATTCAACAAACTGCATCTGCTTTTCTCAGTTCTCAGGTGGTTTGTTATCACGTTCATCAGTTGTTGTTTTTTTAAATATATGAAGCTTTTAACTGGATCTCACCCTCGTCTTCATCTCTTAGGCCCATGACAGAGTGCTTCGGGACATCAAGGTCCTGCGCTCGGCTCAGTCCAAACAGCTCTTCAACAACATGCGGGCCATCTCCGTTGCAGTGGTGGAGAACGGAGGTGTGGTCGCTCCTCACCCCCTGGGTTTCTGAACAACTCTGTCTGTATTTTATTGATTTTTAGTTTTATCACATTTACAAAGACCAGGTTGTGTGTCAGTGTGACGATATCAACTTTATTATTGGCATCTTGCTCTTTCACATCAGTACCCTGTTTATCTGCCCGGTACGATGGAGCTAAAATGCAGTGAGATGCAGCTACAGTCTGCGGCTGACAGATGTTGTTTTTTTTCAATATCCCAAATCACAATTCATCTTTTTTTGTCTGCATTTTATCTAAGTTGCAATCAGCTTGGATGTCTTTGTTTTCCTGTCATTTATTTTTTTAGTTTGTTCTTTCAGAGCTCCTCAGTTTGAGCCACAGTTTGAATCTTCAGGAATTCAAAGGATCTATATTATCTGGGGAGAAAAATCAAACATGCATTCAGTCTTGCTGCCTGCATGTGACATGGCTCACAGCTGAACGCTTGTAAATGGACCAGTCACTTTTTAACTCTGACTTCATGACTGTAGCTGATTGATCTGATTGTTCAGTCTGTTGAAACGTGAGGTCTCTCTGTCGTTTTTGTCGATGTAACATGAATACAACGTAATCAATGCAACTTTGAAAGGGGAAGCCAGGAAATGGACAGGAGGTTGTTTAATTTATGCACCAAGGTATTTGAATGTTTTTCTTTCGTTTTTTTTTTTCATTTGTACACTTGCCTAAAATGCATGCAAATGGAATTAATGGTGCGATACTTATTATTCTGGGTTTCTACATTTAAAAAAAATCTGTATTTAAATGCCTTTCTGCATGTTAAGCGAACAGAAACATGTCAGGTTTACTACTATTGCCTTACAAACTGCTCCACAGATGCTGTTTGAACCTTTGGCGCTGGGAACACTCGAACACGGGTTTCTCAGTAAAGGTCATCGTCTCATTTATTTCTCAAGTGCAAATGTTCATTTCCTCCGCCAAAAGTTGCTAGCATTAAGTGTAAATTAAGAAAATGTCACATGCAAATCATCTTTGCATACCTGGTTTTAGGATATAGAGGCACTCATTTCTTAATGATTAAACCTTTTGGTGTGTCATCTTCCTCTGTGTATATAATGATGTAACAGTTAAATCTTTAACCCTAAAACTAAGATTGCATTGCTTGGAAGAGATCAAGCAGTACTTACCTGTGGTCACATTTTTCCACTTTTGAAATACATCATTTGAGTTAGGATTTGATTAATTTGTTTCAAGTATCTGCCTCTGCAAGCACTTGTAAAACCCAGTGGATGTCCATAAGTTTAATGTATTTGTACTGCAATAACCATCAATAAACATACCTCTGTTAGGCTTTGGCCTGAGTATGTTCCGTCTCCAGAAATACTTTTATCTTTAAACATGTTTTGTAGACTAAAATGGTGCAAAAGCCACATTTAAAATCAACTAGACTCTTGATGTCACCCCATATTACCAACGAACCCTTCCTCTTTTTGCTTTATTCATAACAGCCTATAGCTGTGGTTTCACTTCTGCAGCCCAGCTCTTCCAAAGCAATCAGCTTGCAAGGATTGCCAGTAAGTGCCTCGCCAAGTGTGTATTCTTGTATACAGGTCATGCGATGAAATACAAACAAGAGTCTCTCTTAGCGTAGCTGCACGCCACCGTAGCACACGTTACTTTAGTGGGTGCGAGATGAGGCCTGCGGTTTGATCGTTGAGAAATCCCCAGCCATGTGGCAGCGCCTGGCTGAAACCTAACTGCCAAGCTCAGCAGCACACAGGAAAATGAAATTTAGAGTCAAGCTGAGTCTGAAAAACTGGGAAAAAAGCACCTGAATTGAAGAAACTGAAGATTCAGTTTACAACCAAGAATTACAGAATCAGTATAGTTTACATCTGTGGTTCCCGCTCAATTTTAAGTTAATGCTGGAAAATCTGCCTTTATCTTTTTAAGCTTTTGTTTATGGAATATAAAACATCAGTAACTTATGAGAAGTGTGAGATAAAATGTTTCATTTGTAATAAGAAGTGTTGCTTATTATTTAGTTTGATTCACTTAACACCAAACTGTTCCATACATGTGTATTGAAATACAAGAGATTATGTTTTTTAGTCATTAGTAATGGGCAGGGCGATATGAACAAATTTTCTTACCTCCATATTTTTTTTCTTAATCACGATATATGATGTATATCTCAATAGAAATGTTCTTTGGTCAAGTAACCAAAGAGATGGTTCAAATTTATGATCTTGAGTGCTAAATGCACTTTTATCGAGGATCAGAAGCACGTGCATTAAGATATTTGACTAAAATTGAAGTATATGTGTATTAAAATAATAGAAATTAATTTTCAATGACTATAACAAGTATACAGCTGTGCAAAATGCTAAAAAAGCGATATTTTTAATTAAAAACAAGCTAACTTGATATAGACGATATGCCCTTATTCTATTTTTTTTTTTGACAAAATCAAAAATATATCTGAAAATCTGGATATATTGCCAAGCTCTATTGAGTAATAAACTTAATTGCACTAATACAACTAAATAAATAAAAAGTTTTAAAAATCATTTTCCTACATCCACATGCCAACACTCCCCTTTGACTAAAATAACATTCCCTGTAATGTGGAGTTAGCTCGGCATTTCATATAAATTTAGTTGTGATAAGTAGCCACTGGAGTATCGAAACAAAGTACGAGACGTGCTTTTCATTTGGCATTTCCTTTAATATTCCCTTAAACGACAGGTTTACTTGGTAAAATGTCACATGAGCACAAAAAAGTACAGGCGACATGTGGCCCAATATTTCTCGTTTTTAATATCGCCACTTCTGGTGTATTATGGTGCTGGAAAACCTGATAAGTCACATTTACAAGCTATAACTCATTAGGATGGTGTCTCTGTGGAATGAACAGAACAGCTAAAGACGGAGCTAGTGCCAAAATATCCTTATATAGCTGCTTTAGTTTTGTGTTTGTTCCAGGTGTGTTTCAGTCACAGGTGCTTGACTGTTTAACCGATTAGCATCTAACTGACAGACAAACATATGCAAATGAGTGGAGCCAGTGGCAGGATGTAATCCCACATTTCCACAGTCTGAGACCCAACTCCATCCCCCGGGACAACAGAGCCACGATCATCACAGAGTTCCTCCAACATTTTGGAGTTGAAAAGCTTGCTGTGGGTCCTGACCTCAACCCAACTATACTAGTGGGATCAGATCATAATTTATGTACCCAAGTACCCAACATAGCCATGCTAATGGGCTTTCAACAGTCCTAACTGATCAATGAGACGCCACTCCACAGCAAAATGTGAATGTGACCAGCATGAGGAGAAGATACCCGACTGTTGTGGCTGTGTATGGATATCCTGCAGACTACTAAGGTCCCTAAAAAAAACCCCAAGATGTGTTGGTTTTTTCTTATTGCTGAGGGAGTCACGCACCAAAGCAAAGAAAACACCACTTTGGTTTTATTAAGCGAAAGAATGAATCAACCATATCCTTTTTTTAGTGTTAAATTGATGCCTTCAAAGTTCCACAGTCTATAGAATCACCTGTTAACAGCTTATATGGAGGTTTTTCAAATAAGAACCTGATATTGA